>JAPYZF010000728.1:0-18498 GCA_030523045.1 Meteorus cinctellus
ACAAGATGGATAAATATAAAAATGTCGATATAAACTAGATGATATGTTGATGAATATTCATACAAATTAAATATTGATGAGTTGGAAGTTATGCTGATGATTTAATCATACAATGATAGTTATCAAACTTGTTGTTGAAATTATAATTCTTCTCTCAATGTGCTCATAACTCTTAAAATAGTTTTTTACTAACTAAATCAAAAATTCCTATAGATAATATGCAATTACTACAGAAATCAAAATTGAAGTAAAAATCCTACTTTGACATGAATTCATATGAATAAAGAAAAAATAGCCAAAAAAATCACGTAATAATCACGTCTGCAATATGTTCTTCCACTTGGAAGTCTTGTGTTATACTAAATAATTGCTCCAAGTGAGACAATTTGAAAATAGCCAAGCAACAGAACTAATATTAACTGATATCAAAAGTACAAGTTCGTTTAAAAAAAATTCTCTGGTATTTTTAGATATTTACTACTGAGGCCAACGTAAAATTTGATTGGATATTCATATCATTTTACCATCTACCAACTGTTTCGAAACATTCAAAAAAATATTTACACAGACTTTTACAGATAAAGAACTAATCGATACGGATGTTAAACTTTATTTATACGAAGTAGATCTCCAAGAAAAAACAAATTCAATATGTATGAATTATTTTTTTTCAATATTTGTCTTGGAATAGAATTATTCAGAAGAGGCCGTATCAAAATTACACCATTCGAATGTTATTTTTCTACTTTAGAAAAGAAAAAAAATAGTAAAAATTACGTAAACATCTACATACAGCCGCTCAGTTCATGAAGCTCCAAATATTCTCATTAAAATTAATACAAATCATATTTTTCTTCAGTTAACATAAATAATTCACACCCATCAGGATAAGGTGAAAAGGAACTAAACTATTTGAATATAAATTACATAAGATGAAGAATATTTATTAATTGAGCTATAATTATAATAATTATTCAAAGAATTGAAGGCATAATGAATAACTCTAATAATTAATTCGCACTTTTGTTCCTTTCAGCAAAACATTTCAAACAATTATTAAATCTATTTATTCATACATAACATACGAACGCAAAACGTTTTATTCCTTCATGTCTTCATCCTATAATATATAAGAATCATGAATTTGTTCTTTACAAGTGGGAAAAACATTTTCACCCATCTTTCTTATGATTTTATATTCAATCAATTGTGACTAGAATACAGGAAAGAAAAATACCAAGTTCTACTCGCCATGCAGTGTTTTTGTTTCTGTTTCATTAGTAACAGATATAATTCGACTGTATCAGAAACTATTTTTAAATATACTCATCACGTTCAACTATTCAGAATAAATATAATGATTTTGGAATTTATGTCATTTATTGATTCAATTGTTTTATTTCGTTGCCTAAAATAGAATTGGAATTTTTTATATCAGATTAATTCTTGGTCAACCATTATATGTTCATTAATGATACTGAATTCAAAATGGATTTTTTCAATAAATGCAGTGTCTTTTATCATTATTATTATTATTATTATTATTATTATTATTATTATTATTATTATTATTATTATTATTATTATTATTAATTATTATTGTTATTATTTGTTTAATTGCTTATTTAGTAGGATTGTTTTTCTTATTTTTCCTGATCGCATGCGTATGTGGATTGTTTATTTAAACATAAATAATATAATTTTATAGATGAACAAGTTTTCTCACAGACAATGAAATTCATAGATAGAAAAATTTTGCGATATCACTGAGAAAACGATTTGAATGATTAATAAATTGAGAATTCCACAATTGTCAATACAAAAAAATAAAATTGAAACTCCATTCGTCATCTCACTCTCATTGTGTATTATTTCTCTATTCGTTGTCTACATTCTAACATTTATAATCAATTGTAAATAAATAAAAAAGTAGACGGAACAAACAAAAGGACGTGAAATATAATTTTTCGTGTCAATTATGCATCAGATTAAATTCGTAAATTTTGTTTCTCATCTACTAATTATATTTTTTATAAATCTAAATAAACTTGAGACATCGTTATTATTCATTATATTACTATCTCTCACTCAATGAGTAGAATTTTCGAATTATTATAGTTATATAAGACACGATCGTGCTATATAATAATAAACACGATATTAATTAATAGATAAAAATAACCGGAAGGAAATTAATTGTGCACTTTGCAATAATTCGCATAAAAGTTCTTTTTATATATTAGAATTTGATCTGTTCATTTGTCTGAAATATTTCCCATTATTGATACCGAAAACAAAAATATATCAGCGCTAAATCTTGCACTGAAATAACAAATCATTAAAATCAATGAAATAAATTGCACAATTCGTTTTCTTCTTTCTGATCACTATTTCGAATTATTTTCTCTTTTGTTCTTTGTAATATTTTCACATATTAATAATTCAATTGTGTGGAACAGTAGTTGCTCAGTCGCTTTTATACACCATTATCATTCATATTTATACGTAAAATTTCAAGCATCATTTTTCAATTATTTTCATTGTATTGAGATAAAATGTGCGACGAGAAAATATACATTGAGATGGTGTGCAGGAATTTTTGAATATAGAATTAAAATGACGTTTGGATTATTCTCTTTATGCATTATTAAGTTAGTTCAATAATTTATGTCTTGACTTGTTTACATCACTGATAAAACAGAAAAAAATTAACAAAAACGAAAGATGACAAAAAATAAGAATTAAAATATAACGAAACAATCAAATTTATCAGATGTAATGTCCCTTTTTTCTATCATAATTCCTGTTGATAATTCAATTTTATAATTCATTAACACATTCGCTGATGTTCTGTGCACTATATATATTCATTCATTTTAATATTTATAAGCAAAAACACAGGCATCTATATATAACGTATTTATTTGTCAATTTTTTCTTTATTAGTTTGTTTGCCTTCTAATTCTAAAGCGCAACGACATCAACATAAAAAATATCTTCACACTCAATTCTTATTCTTATTTTCTTGTTCATTTTGTTCTGCTCTACTCAACACAACTATCAAATAGACAATTAGAGAATTTCATTAATGAACAATATAAGCCATAAACAATTCTTTATGATTTTTTGTTCACCTACTCTCTGTTATTGTATAATTTTATATCAACTGCCATTAGAATTTTTTTGACATTGAATTTCGTTTTTTTGTTCTGCAAACTCGCTGCTTTCTGCCACAATTATAATCGTGCGCTCAAAATTTTTGTTGGAGCCATTAAAAAGCATAACACTTCCACTATATTTTCTAGTAAAATATTTTTCGCTCAAGTAATACAACATTCATTTCAATTGCACAATTTTACGTTACATCTCTTCCTAGAATAAAATCACTAAATCCGCAACGCAAAATTTAAAAGACTCTTTTAACATCCATCATCGATTGCACATCATCACATTCTCAATCCACCTCTCTACTAATTTGTGCACACAACAATTAAATACGTAACATTTTCTTCTTATATAAAATGCATAAACGAAAACCCCATCAATGAGAATAATATAACACAATAACACATTTAATCTCTCTGGAAAAAAAAATCTCAATAATTAAATAACTTCAAATTCCCAAAATTCAAATTGTCCTCCCAAGAATTTTCTATCTTCCCAAACGCAACCCGACAAAATCATTATCAAAATATCAATCCTAAACATTCTATTCATCTTAAATAAAACAGCAGGAAAAAAATTCCCTGAAAATAATTTCAACAATTTAATACATTCGCTCATTTACACGATTTTTTTTCCCATTTCCAATTTCATCTTATTCATCGGAGTCATTCTAATGGCACGAATTCCACGTCAACAAATAAAACAGACGAAACAGATTAAATGCAATATTTAAAACTAATATAAGTCCCAACAAATGACAAAGTGTTTCAATTAAATATAAAAGCAAAATTTAAATTAAATACAATCGCACAAAGTCTGAGCACCATCAGCTGATAATTAATAATTAATATATATTTCATCTCTTCATTTTCTTCTCATCTGTAGACATTAAATTCGATCATGATACTCATCTTCTATTAGTATTGTTGTTTGATTTCATTCATTAGTAGTAATAATAATTTTTATCATGATCGTTTAACTGTATCCAAATTGCACCTTGCGACACTGACACAACCATTTAATTATTCTTGCATTTCTTTCAACGATACTTGGCGGATCACTCACACGTTGACTAGTATCATCATTACCGCCACCACTGCAATTATTACCACCACTCTGCCTCTGTTGTTGCTGTCCATTATTACAATTATTTGATTGCTGTTGACTATTTGCTGACCACGGATGTAGACCTAGTGCAGAATCAACTGAGCTAACACTGTCGAAAAATATTGGTGATGATGAATTGGATGTTGGCATTGCTGTTAATGCTTCATAGTTATCAGAGTCAAGGCCAAGTTGATTGAAAAAATTTTCTAACTCTGTTATTGAACGTGGTGGTCGTGATGGTGCTATTTTTTTTCTTCCATTATCACCGCAATGACGCCAATAACGATCACTTATGTCGGATTTCGAGCGTAATATTGGTCTACCACGGCCTTCTTTCCAACCATCAGAGAGTCTGTAATAACAGTTTTATATTTGATAAATTATTTTCATTCATTGGTTCAATTAATTTCTACATCTTCAGAATAATTTCATGAAGCGAATAAATCTAAATGAATTATCTAAATCCAATTGTCATTCAAATACTCAATTATTTTTCCTCACCTTGAATTGCATGTAGGACTACAATCAGTCTGACTATTGCTGCTATCTGAATTAGGACTCAAATTTCTGACAACAGACGACGAATTACCACTAACACAACTCGCTTTTCTCGATCGTTGCTGTTCTTTTTCATTTGAATGTTGTGTTGATGCACCACTGTCACGTCTAATTACATGACTACCACTACTATTATTCCAACAGTCTTGTATTTTAGTTGGTGGTGGTTCACTACGGTGAGTGCAATGACCTGACGAACCACCGGAATCTCGTGCAGTTGCGCCATGACTTAATTTACTTGAACCGGATGATTTTTGAGTTCGTCCACCAGATGATAGCACACTACTGGTATCACCACCACCGCCTGATCCCAGTGATCTTCTGATTCGTGAACTGAAAATAAAGAGTACAGTTAGAGAATGAAATTTGTGTTTTAACATTGAAATAAAATCGGACGACCTCAGATAAACCAACAAACTTCAATGAATTAATTATGAAATAAATATTTTACCTATGATAACAAATAGCATCGCGTTTAAAACTGTGTGCTGAATAATCCGAGCTCGTTTCACAATCCGGACAATTGTTAGCTGTAGAATAATGATGGCCAGGTGCCAATGCCTTTGTCGATGATTTACTAGATGCTCTTGGCGATAATGATGAACGACGTCTTGAAGCACTTGTATGCAAATCTGGCAATGATTTGTGACAAATTGTCGTTTCAATTGGCGGTGAAGTATTTGACTTTTGTGTGTTTTTACCAGACGAATGTGAATGCGAATTGCTTCGGCCAAATTTAAATTTTATGTCTGGATTCAAGTGCTGAAAAATAAAAGACAAATTCTATTTATTATTCTATTCTTGTTATCTATCATCAACCTATTCTACTATTAATAATATACAAACAAATATATTAAATAATCGGACAATAAACTCGAAATTGTATAAATAAATTCACCATCGCATACATTATTATTTGTTGATGCTGATGCTGATCTGATGACACCGACATTATCCGGAAAAAATACATTTTCTTTGCTATCTGTATTCAATAATCGTCTCAATTTTGTTTGCAATTGATCACTTCCATTGGTGGAGCTGGTTGGTGGTCCAGACACAGCTCTTCGTTGCGGCACTGATATTAATCGTGGACTTTTTGGTGGTAATGGTGGTGGCAGTGTACGTTGAGGACTCAAAACACCATCAGCTAAAAATAATCCAATGAAACATCATGAATATGAATTGCAATTTTCATTCATCACAACTACGTCGTTCTCTAATCATTTGATCGACTCTTTATTGAATAACAAAGTCACATCAATAACACTGTAGATTTTTTTGATGATATGAAATAGTACAGAAAAGAAGTCAGAGAACAATGAATAGATAAATTGTAGACACTCACGTCTGTCTTGTTGGCAATTTGCCCAACAACACGTGCCTGGTGTATTTGATAATGGCAATTGTGTTACAGATTGTTGCTGTTGCTGCTGCTGTTGTTGCTGCTGTTGTTGGACATTACAATTCGCTGTATTTCCGCTTTTTCGTAATAAACGAGGCGGTGCACCAGGTGCTGTTGAAGGTGCCACCTGAAGATGTCCACTATTTTTTAATTCCTGTTTTCTATCAAGAACAATTTCACTCTTGACATAAAATGCTTTTGATTCTTGCAATAATTCTACAGCGCTTCTTCTTTTTCCTGCAACAATTCGTTCAATTAGTAACACAAATTACAAAAATTAACGACTACAAAACCATAAAAAAAAATTCTCCCATCGTCCTGTCTTCAGGAATTAATTAAATTTATTGTTCAAAGTTGAATGTAGTAACGAGTTAACTGTAAATGAGATGTTGACAATTTCTTTTTCCAACATTTTCATTTTACTTTAATATTTTTTCCTTTAAAAATATGGCATCTGTTTCACATGCGATGATGTCTTAAATATTATTCTTTCTCCACACAATGAATCCATTTGGTGTAGCTACTTTGGAATGCGTCATGTTAAAAGGAAGGATGAAGAAATGTGTAAGTGAGATAGAAGCTCATTAAAACACAGCTGTTAAAATAGAGTATAGTTAGACCATAAAGATTACGTTTTTATGGGCCACTGTTGCTAGAGAAGCACTTTCAAGTGTTATATGGGAATTGGTATTATCCATTACAACATTTGGCTTCCGGCACCCTTGAGGATTAAACTGCAGACATATACATATGCATATATACATCATCACGTGTGTTAGAATGAGTAAACTCACACGAAGACATCAACCCTTTTTACATTATTCCAGTGTGAACAGATAAATTGTGATAAATTATAAGTTGAACTAAAAATAATTTTTCTTTTTAAGTCTTCTACTGCCTTTTTTTTTCACTTTTCTCAAGTGGGACATGTTTTTATTTCTGCCAATTTAATGCTCGACTTTGTAGGATATTCAACTGAATTTCAGAGTGAACAGTAGAAAAAAATGTAGAAGAAAATAAAAGAGAATTTCTAGTTATTCTTTGTAGAAAAATGTAATGAGGATTTTTATATAAAAATCTTTGGTTTGTCTTTGCAACTTTATCAATAAATAAATTCATTAATTAATAATATTTTTACCAGTATGATCAATAGTGTGTCTATGTTGACTTCTAACATAATTCGGTGGTGTTGATTGTTGCTGTTGATGTCTCGTTTGCATTTCCCAATAATTTCTAATTCCATTGCCAAAATTCTCCTGCCTCAATTGTTGCTGCTGTCGTTGTTCATGTTGTTGCTGTTGCTGTTGTTGTTGTTGTTGAGTAATTGAAGTTGGTTTGCATGGAAGTCTCGCCATAGCAGTCATCATCTTCCTCCTTAATCCCCAAAATCAGGGATATTTGTTTGTTTGTTTTTGATTTTGATCTTTCTATTTTTATCTTCACGAATAATTTTATTGTGTTTCTTTTTTCTATTTTCTTTTTCTCTTTTCGTTTCTAGAATTACTTACACGCCATCTTCTTTTTCTTCATTACTTTTTATTATTAAATTCTCCTTCTCTTATTATCCTCTTGTTCCTCACTATTTTTTCCTTCCTTTTTGTTTTTCTATTGCTGTTGTTAAATGTTGATTCTCTTCCTTCTTTCACATCAGTTACTCACGAATTTTGCATCGTCGACGCTTCAACCCCATTTCCGCGCTATTGTCTGCTGACTGGAAACAAAAAAAAAATAAGGGAATGTAATAACAGTAAATAATAATAAGGGAAAATATAAAATAATAAATAATCAAACAAACCCAAAAAAAAAATACAAAAATACTATTTCTTTTTTACATTTCAATTCTCTTCAATTTAATTTTCTCCCACCATCACCCACATCTACAAATGACAAACTAAGGATTACATGACGATGCACAATATAATGCAGCAAGTTGCAATCACGTGTTACCGTTCATATTTTCCCCACCTTTATTCCAATCTTTACCTGTCCCACTCACGTCCCCATCACACGTTTCATTTAATGGTGCCTTATTTGATGGTACAACGCGTCACAGACTTGGTCAAACGGTATTTTCCTCCGTTGCTTTAAAAAAAGAAAAGAAAAGAAAAAAAGGACCCCATGTAAAAAAAAACGAATAAGCAAATAAAAAAAAAAAAGAACGAGGTGTTGCATCGTTTCCACTACAATCTCATCATTCTCTCACCAACATTTGTAAATAAATATACACACGTACGTTAATGCTTTTCTTATATTTTTTTTTTCTTACATCTCCTTTTTCTTTATTTGTTCAATTATTTTTTTCTTATGGTAACACAGAGTGTACGGGATTCTTGAGATATGGTGGTTGGAAGCCGAACACGTGTAGAAATAACGACGTTCATCCTCTATCTACTTTTATGTGTATTCTACACCTGTATATATATTTATGTATACGACTGTTTTATTTATAAAGAATGTGAGAGTAGGTTTATCAATGTGAGTTGATAAGTTATCGATGACGTTGTGAGGATGAGTGTAATATGTATTTATGTAGGTATGGTAAAGGATATCATGAAGTCTTTGTTGATGATGATTACGATGTAGAAATAATGACAATGTTTTCATAATTTTAATTATGATAATTATGACGATTGAAATAAAATGTGATATATTGTTACACGAAAGTTGATCAGTGAAAAATTGCAACATTCAACTGTACATATCATTTATTCATTTATCTATCTATTTATTTATTTATGTAGCTATGGATTTTTTTTTATTTAAACATATTTAATTTTTTACAGTCATTGCTCATATGCTATGGCAATTTTTATATTCTTTCCCTACATAAACCCACATGAATAAATACACGTATTCACACATATATAAATAAATAAATTCATTTATATCCTCAAGTAAAATGACCTTGGACCACAAGCAAAACTTCCCTGCTGCCATGTTCTGAATGAATACAAACACAGAATTACCACCCACACATAGAGAAACTTTATACAAACATTTCTAACAATTTTCATTGGTAACTCTCGAACAAAAACAACATCGACATTTTCCTATTTCACCTTGTCACACATCTCAATTCTATTCTCACTTAATTTTACAAAAGATATTTTCAATATCAAACAGAATTCTCTTATCAATTTACAATAAAAATAATAATAAAAAAAAAAACAAAAAGTAAATAAATATAAATTGCAATTAATGGCAATTTTTTCCTTACCTAACATTAATTTAATTCTTTCTTTCCTCTTTCAATATCAATAAAGAGAAATAAATTTTTTTCTTCATTTTCTATCCTCAACTTTTCTTGTATATATATTTTTTCTTTCTTATTTATTTTCTCTTGATTTAATAATAGCATTGGCATGACGGAAATATAATACAGCGTAAAAATATTGGAAGTAATACAAGCGTGAAAGGTGAGAGTGTCTTCTTTCAATAAAATACCTTTTATGTACTTGCAATAGTGGATAGAAAAGACTACTGAAGGGGGATGATGGTGATGAAGTTTATTGTGTGTGACGTACACACAACGTCAATGTATTGAAGGTTTCAGACGTCATTTGTGCAACAAGGAATATTTAGACGTGCATGAATGCAACAATATGATGAACACGTTTGAGGTGGAAAATAGAGAAGAAAAAAAAGAAATAAAAGATATGAAGTATTGTTTAAACGTTGCTATTTATATTATCACTTAGCTGATTGCAATATTGTGTTTTATTAAATGTTATGTAGATGAATGTGAAGTTATTGAGTAAAAATATTGCGAAGGTTGAACGGATGTTTTATTATTTCAATGGCGATTGCAATTGAATTTTTTTTTCTTCTATTGTTTCAATCCAAAAATTGTTTTTTATATTTCAAATGATGACGAGAGGGATGAAAAAATTCAAATATGAAATGTTAAATTATTATGAATGAATAAAAAAATGTAGAGAATTCAACAACAATTATAAATAATATTTAACCTTTTCTCTAATAATAAAATCTTTGTAAAAAAAATTTTATTTCACTATTAACCTCAAAATAAAATCGCCCAAATTTTCTACCAATTTTTCAATAATTTTACAAAGAGACATTGCGACTAAGCTGATCTATAAAAGGGTTCCAACGCCCTCGGATAAACTTTCATGAAAATATCCTGAGTATTATGTCGTTAAAAATCCACGTGGGAGTCACCTAGCGACAGAACTGCACAAATACAAAGCAAAATAAATAAATAAATGAACTGAGAAAAATCATGAGAAATTTTCTCTTCATTTACAATTAATTAATCAACAACATGATGATGATGACATATAAAATATAAATAAAAGGAATTAAAATTTATTACGGATGTATTTAAAATATTTCAAATGCATTTTATGTCCTTAGATCAGAAAATTTCTATTTCACGCATCTGTAAATTCTGTATGGTGCATTGTCATTGTCGAGCAGTAGTTTCTAATGCTTATTTATTATTTTTATTTTCTATATAACCGTGACGAGCTCTATGAACCGAAAGCGGATACGACACGATAATTATTCTCGATACGGTGATGACTTTTTTTTTCAACTTCCTTCCGAATTCTTTTCAAATAAACATTTACAGTACTGATAAATGAACGCTTCACTGCTGCAGCTGAATTAAAATCGAACAATAGTTGAATTTCACTTTGGTAAGTGAGAAAAAAAGGTAAACAAAAGAAAATTAAATTACAAAATAAATTAATATGAATAAATAAAAAAGGATAAATTTTTGATTCAAATAAAATTCATTCGCATTCTATTTACTTATTTTTTTCTTTCTCAGATCACATTTCGATTAATTTATCTTTGTGGATATTCTATTGATATTAATTTATGTAGATGTGCATGAATTTATTATTGTTGTGTTGATATTGGTGATGATGGTGGTTGACGCAATGAATTTGCACGATTGACTTCAATTAAAATCAATTTAATACGTACGAGTGCATTACACTCGTGAATTAAATAATAAAATATGTTTCATATCGTTCTTTTATTTTATTCTATTTATTATTCTTCATTATTTCTTTTCACTTATCAAATGAATCCCCTTTCGAATCCATCAAAAAAAAAAACCAAACGAAAATCAAAAGAAATGAAATGAAAAAATGAAAAAATGAAAAAAAAAATAACAATTCCAACAATCAATTCACCAATTTTTATTTCCTCTCACAATTCTTCAAAATTTATCGTTCCACATCATTTAATCCATAGAACTCTACAATAAAATACCCTCGTACGTGTCCTACCCCAATGGTATACACAAATTGAAACAAAACCAAAAAAAAATAAATAAAGGTGAAAAAGAAACAGGTAAAGAGGGTAAAAAAAGCGTCTATTGATCCATATAATAATGGTGTAGCGATTCGACCTCCAGTTTGTTATATTTATTTCCTTCCCCTCTTTCTACTTCACTCGATGTGAATAAAAGTTATGCGGGGAGAATTCTTCAACGTGTCTATAAGTTTGACCTCGAAAAAGAAGAAAAATTGATATATAAAAAAAAAATGTGATATAGAGACTAGAAAAGAGAGATATGAATAAGAAAAAAAATTATATTACATTTATAGATGTACTCTAAAGCAAAAATGGAGGTGAAATATGTGTGTCGAGTCTTATTACAATTTTAACGGTACGTGGTGTGAATATTTTCTTGCTGTATGTGATATCGCATATAATAAATGTGATGATATACCATTATTTCAATGAGTTCACAAGTTCAATATTAAAGTTTAATCTTTGGATTATTGAATAGATAATTTGGTAATGATAATAGAAAGTCGAGAGAAAAAAAATTTTGATATTACGTGGAAAATTGAAATTGATATTGAGATAGAAGTAGAGAATGTTTACATAATTCAAATAAGAACTGAAAAAAAAATTAGTTGTTTTATTTATTGGACTTTTGCAATATTATTTTACATATGAAAAGAAATAATTTTATTTATTTTGTTAAAGAACTCAATGGAGGAAGTAAAATCGTCAATATTTATAATGGAATAAAGAGAAATGTGAATTGAGACATTTAAATGTTTGCGAGGGAGAAAAAAAAATATTTCTATTGGAGAAATCGAACCGCAAGACGTGAAATGATAAAAATGAATGAGTATAAAAGAGGGGAAAAAAATAATATTCAAGATCACGTAGACGCACAGAATTATTGTTATATTATAACATTAGTTCATAAATTATTAAATGAATTTTTATTCAATACAAAATGATGAGCAAAAATTACCACAAAATAATGACAATTAATAATCAGTAAATTGAAATGAAGAGAAAAAGTGACAGAGATAAATATAAAAGTGCAGAAACGTTGAGAAACTTTTTTTTATATCAATGAAACAACTTTGACTTAAAAAAAAATGTCTCGACCTTAAAATAGTGATAAACAATGAAAAAAAAACAGTACGATAAATAAATAAAAACAAATATAAAATACTAAATAAAACAATACTTCATTCTACCAAACAGCAAACAGAAAAACCTCTACAATAATCCAATAATTAAAACCATGAAAAATACTTCCACAATTACATAACAATCAACGCCATAAAATATCCAAACAATTCCATTTCCCCACAATAAAATCACCCAATAAATCCCAAAATTGTCTCAAACTTCCCTTTTCAATTGCCCTCTAAGCAATTATCCCCCATAAATATTCAAAACACAGGATAAACCCAAACAAAAATAATCACAACACAATATGGTATACTATTTAAAATACTTACAGCAGTTGTATCAGCGTCAGCATAACTCTTTGATACTTCTCTCTCTCTATTTTCTTCACCAACTAAAAAAAAACACAAACTAGCAACGATAACAACAACAGTACACAGGTGTACACACAAACTCGATCACGTAAAATAAAAACTTCACAAACAAATGTAGGCACAATTCAACAATCTATAAATATATAAATAATTCGGAAAAACCGATTGGAATATTTACAGTCCAACGTGTCTCTCATACATGTGAATGTCCCCAAAGGGTTTATCGTCGTGGTCGTCGTTATAGAATTCTCTTTCACACACAGACACACACACAAACTTGATGAAAAAAACAAATATATAGAAATAACAGTATGTACAGTACTAATATATACCACAGACTGACAATTTCTTTATTTCAATTTACAAAATAAAAAAAACCGCAGACGATTGAGAGCAAAAAAACAGAAAAAAAAATTGAGACCACAAAAAAATCAGGTTAAACACAGAATTTATTTCATAATATTTGATCGTAATTTTATAACCAATTTCTATTATTTACATCCGAAAGAAGATGAATCACACATACACGAATAAAGTATTAAAATTGTTTTGTATTGAATTTGGGTTTTTTTTCAGTCCGATGTCAATAAAACTTCGCGTTTTAATTACGAAAAATTCGAGAATTTTGATGTCTCGAATGTATCTTAACTGTCCTTGTGTATTTATGTATTTGGTATAATGTGTTAATTCGTTTTATTTCTTTTATTTGATGACCCATACGAGTTATTTAGTTTTGGTGTCTGGTGCTGCCTCGTCAAAGCCCACCACAGGAGTGCAAACCGTGCAAACGAAGTGAACGATACTGTATGGGTTGGATTTGGCTGGATATTTAGCTAGAGAAACAAATGAAGGTGGTGTTTGAGTGGGGGGCAACAGAGAGGAGGTGAAAAAGTGAGGTTAGTTCAGTTAAATGACGTCAAGGTTGCAGCACTGGACAACGTTGGATTGGTCTTTGCTTTGGGTCGATTTCAAAGTTGTTGGCCTTCTACAAAATTACTTTTTATTTCTCCTACATCACTTTTTATATTATTTTAACATTAAAACTTCTGTATTAATTCATCATTAAATAACAAAAGTAAATTTGTCTATTTCTTATTTTTATTGCTCTGCAATTCTGCGATTTTTTTTAAACAATTGAATTTTTGACAGATATTAAAAAGAGAATTTAATTCTTATTTGTAATATAATTTTCTAATATTAATTTCACATAATTCACATCCACTTATTTCTATATTTATAGATTTGAGTAGATCAAACAGTGATCTGCGTTAACGACATTTTTATAATTAATTGATTTTAAAGGTTAAGTTATGTTGATTGGACACATCAACAATGTTCATGATATTGTTCATCACAAAACTTTTTAATCAATGACATGTTTTTTCATTCAGTTATTCATAAAAGTATAGTCAATTTCTCCAGCTCTCTACAGTCAAATTTGGATAAATTCTACATTAAATTATCATAAAATAATAATAATACAATGGACAATGATAATCCTGTGATATATGGTCTTGAATTTCAAGTAAGAAAAATTCTGTTGGTTTTATTTCAACGTCGACATTTCCACATTTATAAATTAATAAATAAAGTTATAATTTTCAACATTAATATATTATTAATATTTTTTTGTTAATTTTATAGGCTCGAGCATTGGCAGCGCAAAATGCTGAAACAGATATCGTTCGATTTTTAGTTGGAACTCAGTCATTAAAATTTAGCAACAATCAAGTTCATTTAGTTGAATTAAATGATGATACAAATACTCTTAGAACACAAATTTATCATCATGAAATTGGTGAAATTTGGTCCCTACAAACATCACCAATTGATGCAGATAAATTTATAACATCCTACAACAAAATCAATGGTAATCAATATCATATTGAATTCTTTCATCGTTCATCAACCAATAAAAACAAAATAACAAAATTGAAACACTATAAATTTATTTGATCAGATGAAGGAATGTGTGAAATGAAAGGTGCATTATGGCGACTACCAATACTCGAAGAATACACAAATGAGATAGAAAATTTAGAAAAAATATCAGACATTGACACCACACCTTATGGAAATGATTTAAAGACAATTGTATATCATCCAATAGAGGGTACAAAAGCAGTTGCAGTTGTAGACAATAATTTTGTCCTATGGCATTTAAATGAAGCAAATCCTCAGGTAAATATATTTACTTTGTAAATTGTCCCTTCATTGGTGCCCCTTACACATTCGATAAATAACGAAAACCATTTTAAGAATTGAATATTTTGTGGTGTAATTAAGGTGTCAACTGTCGGAACATTGTCAGGTAAGGGACAGCCTCGTTTCACAACTGGAAAATGGAATCCACACAATGGTTGCAATCAATTTGTAACTTTGAACGATAATAATGTTCGTGGATGGGATTTCAGAAATCCTTCAGATGAAGCTTGGTCAATAACATCAGCACATTCACAAATTATAAGGTAGTTAAATCATAAATTATCAATATCTATTGGTTACTCATTTTTGTTACGATAGTCCAAAGTAATTGAAAAAATTCTAATGAGCCAAAGATTTCAATCGCAGCTAATAGCAAGAAAGACAATTTGTAAGCTACAAGAATTGTTATCCGATGGCGTTTAAATGTACTGTTGGATTTGAACAGAATTTCGTAGACATTCATGATGAAGATCATTCGATAAATAATTTTAGTTGTCAAGAGAATCAAGTTGAATCACTCAAGATCAACAAGACAATGATGTACATTTTGTTATCTACTCGTATGTTATACAGGGATTTAGATTTCAATGCGAACAAGCAGTATTATTTGTCCACATGTGGTGATGATGGTTACATGAAATTCTGGGACATCAGATCCACTAATGAACCGATTATTTCACGTATGGAACATTCACATTGGGTTTGGAGCATCAGAATAAATCGGTTTCATGATCAATTGGTTTTAACATCCAGCAGTGATTCACGTGTTATATTGTGTAGTATTCCTTCTGTTTCGTCTGAACCTTATGGTCCAGTTGGTCATGATGATGATAATAACGTTGAAGATGATTCATTACCACTTGAAGAAGCTCTAAGTAAAAATAAGTGAGTTGATCATCCAGAAATTTCGATCTTAGGTCTTCATAGTTTCTATGTACTCATTCATTAATTTTTTTTCTTCGTCCAATAGATTAGACGATGGTGTAATTGGTAAATATGAAGAGCACGAAGACAGTGTTTATGCTGTTGAATGGTCTTCAGCTGATCCTTGGACATTTGCATCATTGAGTTACGACGGTCGTTTAGTTATAAATAAAGTTCCACGCAAATATAAATACAAAATACTTCTATAACAAACTCGATCATTCTTAATCAACCATATTTATTACGTGCAATGGCAGAATTGAAAAACAAATTCAATTTGATGATCAAACTATTATTGAAACCTTCAATATTCACATTTTAATTCAAGTACTCCTTTCATTTTATTCGAATAATAAAATTATAAACTTTATATTTTATGTAATTATAATAAAGGAAAAATAATCTCATAATCTTTCTGAAATACGCGACGCAACACCTCTCAATTGTCCATAAACTTTCGATGGTGGACTGCCCAAAATTAAATTACAAATTGCTCGTCTGGCCAATTGTATATTTTGAAATGAACCAAGAATATGAATTTTTTGATCTGCCAATACAATACGAGTTTTTGTAACATTTTCAATTGTAAATTTAGTTCTTCCACCTTTACCAGCTAATCGACCAATTGCACGTGATAAATGATCACCTTTCAATGGTTTCACATCACGAATTTCAAATGTTTCAACAAACAAATCATCTAAACGTAATAAAGCTAAAGCGTCTTCAACTTCGAAGCCTAATATAAATGCTTTGACAAAATCAGCACCTTTTTGTAAATATGATATATCAGGTGTTTCAGGTGCTGTACGAATTTCAACGTTGCGAGATTTTAAATTGAAACGTATTTGTAATTGTAGATGTTCAACAACTGGAGTAAATATTTTCATCCAATTTTCCTTCAATGGTGAATATCTGTGGGCTGGGACTGGGATCTGAAAAATTATAAATAAAAATAAAAATACAAATGAAACCAACTATTCATTCATAGTGAACTTATTCTTTATTATCATTTATTTGATAAGTTGAACTCACTTTTCTTTGTTCACCACCCTCAACTGTTTTCGATTTCTTCGATGCAGATTTTGTACTCTTCGATTTACCTTCGATACCATTCACTACATCCACCTGAAATATAAATAAATAAATGGTAGAGCTGACTAATTAAACAATTGTGTGATCAATAGACTTCAACATGAAATAAATAAATGTGTAGACTGATGAATAACAAGAAAATTGTACTAAATAATATATGGTTAAGGAATAAAAACATTTTGTACATTTACCTCCATCTGATTTTCGCTGTTGCATCGTCGCTTTGATGATTTCGACTTCACTTTCTTTTCTTGGACATTATCCACAGATTCTGCATCCATTTTCATCATTATATTGATTATTTATTCAATAATACAAATAGTAAACACGTGTTTATGTTGTACTTTCTGTGGAAGCAACCACGATTGGAAATATTTGAGGTTATGTAAGTGTATCACAATTGGTGGAACTGAAATGCGGAAAAGGGAATATGGAACTGGAGATTCGAGGGAATTGCAGCCAATCCTGTAACAGCGAGTTGCATTTGTTTGGTAGTAATTCGCAGTTTTCTTCGATCTTTTATCTGTAGTCTATATTTTTTTTGCGATGTAAAACTGCTGTACTCAATAAAAAGCACGAATTGATCATGATTTATTTTCAAAGTTGGAAATTGAATAAACTTACCGTTTCCCTTGGAATAAACTTACCTTCTTTTTGCTTCTTTTTCTTCTGGTGTGCACTTTATTACTTCACACATTTTCACGATGAATGAAACACGAACTAACCATTTTTTATTTTCTAAATACAAAAAGGAATGGACTCACCAATTTCTCGTCGGACCCCAGTGGAAAATCCTCGCTGTATCCGCAATGTGACGACTACTTACTGTAATCAATAAAAAATACTGTCAGGAACACGAATTGAACATGATTTATTTGATTATACAAAAATTAATAAACTCACCGATTTCATGCTGTATCCTAAATGTGTCGATTCCTTATGTTGTATCCAATAAAATGCACTTCACTGCACTGACAATATCACAATTTTTTTTTCCAATTATGAAGACGAACACACTTTAATTTATCGCGAATTGAAAATATTTATTTTTTCGTCACATATATAAAGACGTACTAACTTTTATTCAACGCGGATTGGACATATTCAATTTTTCTCTGCGAATATAAAGACGATTACACTTTACTTTAACGCGAATTGACAAAATTGAATTTTTTTTCCACATTTATAAACGAACACTTTCACTAATTACTTGCTGTATCCAAAATGTGGCGACCTCTTGCTGTAATTCAACGAGAAGTA
>JAPYZF010000729.1:0-18192 GCA_030523045.1 Meteorus cinctellus
AGGTCTGCCTATGTTCACGCTGTTTTTTACTCTCCCATGAGTATAATAATAGGTAGAGTGGATAAAAATGGAAAATTCCCGACCCAGGCATAACTGGTGATGACTGTACTATATTTATATAGTTTGTAGTTAGTAATGGATAATTGGTTGTGCTGGTCAACACTGGTGCCGTTATAGTAATATATGTTGCGTCTGTATTTCTCATTGCCATATTTTCATGCAATATATAACATATGTATAAACATACGGTGTGCGTAACATATACTATATCTACTATATATATATATATATATGACAGAGTTAAAGTATAGAAGAGTGAAGAGGTAGGAAGTATACGCAAGTGCATGTGTGGGCCATTGTGGGTGACTCTCAACTGCTCTCAACATCCTATGATCTCGACCAATTTTCACTGATCTTTACTCATCTCCACCATCTCAACCGACTTCAACAAAAATTCACACAACTCGCGGAGAATACGCAACGACATACGATACGGCGGTGCATTACTGCAAGTTGTGTCTCCGAGTTGTCGTGTATGTTTTATATTCATTATCACAATGGATAATTGAACAGACAGATTGTTTCTTTTATGAGAATAATGTTGGGCCCATATTAACAGCTATAGAATGAGATAATAGTTTGTTTACCTTTGGCTTCGTTGTGTGTGAATAGTGTTACGAGCATTTGTGCAAAGGAACCTGACTCCGAACTTAATGTATAAAAGTCAAGTTGGATAACAAAAATATTGAAAATAAAAGAGTTTTTGTGTTGAGTTGTGACTGAATGCCGCCGTGGATTGGACTCGGATTAGGCAAATAACAGAAATGCTCAAGCAATTACAGATGGGGATGCGGGCTTTCCTTCTTATGGCTTCCCGTGTATGGACTTGTGTTTGCTTCCTGCTGAAAAAGCAGGTTAGAACAGTAAGTAGATGCCATTCAGCGCTCATATATTCACATTAATTTATTGTCATTCTTCAATACGTGCTTGATACTATAGATCAAGATAATCATATACAACAATAAAAAAAAATTTTCCACGTACATAGACATGGCATACGACTATCATTCTGGTTTGGTTGCCAAATCTTTCTCCTCTTTTTTTCTTTCTTTTATAGATTTCACAAATGCAGCCAGTGAAGTATGAAATATTTCCACTCTCACCATTATCAAGGCATAGACTGAGTAAGTTCAGTACTATATTCTCGGATTAAAGTATGCATGCATACAAATGACAAATACAAAAATGACATTGAATACTTTTCGTCAGGCATTGTGAAGAGAAAAGTACTAGTACTAGACTTGGACGAGACACTGATACACTCGCATCATGATGGTGTGGCTAGACCAACTGTAAGACCAGGTACACCACCTGATTTTGTTCTAAAGGTGACGATAGACCGACATCCGGTCAGATTTTTTGTTCATAAGAGACCGCACGTTGATTTCTTCCTGGATATTGTTAGTCAGTGGTAAGTACATGATGATGCAACTAGAGATTGGGATCGTAAAATATTGAAATTGTTGATTTGTATATGATGGTATGGTATTTTGCAGGTATGAATTGGTAGTTTTCACCGCATCGATGGAAATTTACGGGGCAGCCGTTGCTGATAAATTGGATAATAACAGGGGTATATTGAGACGCAGATATTATAGACAACATTGTACACCTGAAATGGGTTCATATACAAAAGATCTTGCGGCAATTTGCTCAGATTTGACATCTGTTTTCATACTCGACAATAGCCCTGGAGCGTACAGGGCTTACCCACGTAAGATTATTCAATATTTCCTCCATCCTTATTTCGTTTCTCAGCGTAATTTTATATGATAATTTGATGACAACTTACATCTTACAGACAATGCAATTCCGATAAAATCGTGGTTCAGCGATGCAGGTGATACAGCATTATTGAGTTTGCTTCCAGTGCTTGATGCTTTACGTTTCACCCAAGACGTTCGCTCTGTACTTTCAAGGAATCTACATTTACCTCACAGTGGATAACGACGCAATAGAAGCGTTATTTTGCTCGACTAAAACTCACTATAATAGTTTAGATGATCAAATTACAATTTTAGTGAATGTAATTTAATTTTAGCATTGTTATCGGTCAATAATAATCAGGTTCTACTAAGAAAACAATCAGAAATACAAAAAGAATAATAATGATGAACGTGAGAAGAATATAAATGGAGCGGGGTGAAGGGAAGAGAGAGCCTATCATCCTGATCAGAAGCATGCAAAAATATTGCCCTCTACTAGAAAGTGTATCATTCAACTGTAAATATTGTAAAGCGTGCTGCACTATTGTTAAATCGTCCATCAGCCAAAGAACAAGATTTACGAGCGGGATATACAAGAATTCAAAAAAAAAGAACCATATATATTCTTTTTTGTCTTAGAATTGTGCGAGAATAGTGTGTCCAGATTGCAGGCAAAGTTATGTTATTCTGGAATGTTGTGTCTGTGTTGTTCACATATTATAATAGTTATCATTATAATTGGATGACATAAGATGGAACGTAGCAAGACACAATACATATTTGAGGCGGACATGTATGACTCACTGTATCAGTGAGGCAAATGTTTCATTTGTAACTATTAAAATAAATAGTATTAATGTGGAATTGTTAGAAATTAATGTTCCCAAATGCTTATATCCTGATCATTATTTTTTATTGAAAATAAGACCCCGTCGATTATTGTACTTCCATGCACAATTCAGATGTAACAGTAAAAACATTCAAGTATTATAGTTGAAGATCGAGGTCATTTAGGTGGTTCTTCCCTTATCATTTCTAATGAGCTGTCTGAATTGTTAGTGCTACTACCACTCGCTGCATCGTCTTCGCGATCGGTGGCTTTTTCACGGCTCTGATTTACCGTTTCCAATTGCCATGGGGGAATAGACGGTGGTGCACTTGGAAATTGCTTTCTAGATAAAAGCAATCCTTTCAAACTAGCTAAATCTTGTTTCAATTCCTGTACCAAGTGTGATATTGATGGATCGGGCAAATTATTGCACATAAACTTATTTACACTATCTTCCATCTTCACTATTGATTCTTTCATCTCGATAACAGATTTCGTCAGCGCATCAGCATGGGAATCGTTCACAATTGAATCTTTCTCAGCTTCTCCAAATATGAACGGTTTGATGAATTTCTAAAATTTGTATGTCAACAATCGATTGATTATGGTGCGATATGCAATAAAATCAATAGTTCTTCAATGATAGAAAATAACTTAAATGTATACCTTGTAAAACCAATAAACACAATAGATAGTTGTACCAATCAAGGCAGTCGTATTAAAGAATTCTTTGATTTTGTATAATAATGTTGTTGGATAATACGAATTAGCTGTGTTGATATGATTTCCAGGAAGTGCCAGTTTGGAGTATTCTGACTGATTTTCAATCGGTATTACTACTACGGAGGCGAGTTCAAATGCTTTTTTTATTTCATCAACGGTCAAACCTTTGCTCTCCAGGAATTTTTGCTTATGTTTCAATGGACTAGATGATACCCTTGGATTTTGCAAAAATTTCACAGCAGTGTTTATCTGCAATAATGAAATATTCAGCTATTCCGTGATACATAAAAAACAATTAACCAATTCACTTACAAGAGATTCTCGCGTGGAACTATTATTGTTGTCATCAATTGCTTTGTTTTTGTTGATATCATCCGAGTTACCGTTCTCCATGGTTATAATAATTAATCAGTTGTTCCTATATTATATACAATAATTACAGTGCATCACTATCAATCAATGCGAATGTCACATAGAATAATGTTCACAAATAAAACAAAAATAAACAAAGATCATTTGTATAATGTTTCAAGACAAATTGATATAAATTACTATCGTGGAAAATTCAGACGATTTATGGTGTTTTCATTATATATTCTAGCTCGAGTTCATCCGATCAACTTTTCACCTGATGATTAATCATTTTATGCATATGAATGATGGAGAAATTATCAACGGAGCATATGAAGCGGCGCTCATGTTCAATTCCAAATAAATTCTTTCTACACAATTCGAATTATTCAAATTTTTATGTGCAATTACGCCAAAATTTAAAATTAATGAAATACCATCACAGCAGTCTCAAACTCGCCATACTGTGTAATGATTTTGGGGTCATTGTCATTTTTATATTTGGTATAGTATACATCACATTATTTGTACTACGAACGTTTGTCAATATACATGTTTGTGAGTATTGCTAGTTGAAAACAACTCTCTATCAAATCTATTTTTCCACGTTGTACATTCTGCTTTTATTGTGGTAATGAGAAACAATGGCGCTTCTACATCTCTAGCTTTGCTTTCCAACTATTCGAGGTGAAAAATTGAAAATTCTGATTAAAGAAAACGAATAATTATAGAAATTATTGACTTTCTTCATCTTCATATTTTCATAATTGAAAAAGTATCTCGTATACATGGACAATCATTTTGTTTACAATATTATATTAGTAGTATGTTGTGCACAAATGAGACCAGATATAAAACAGCAGCTGTTTCACATAGCAGTTCGAGTTCCACAGAATAATCGAGGTTATATATATACACACATGCATGGATGATGGTTTTTGATATGTAGAACATTGTTTGAGAATTTTCGAAACCTTGTTCCATAATCCATTAGAGCCAATAAAATATATGACTGTTTAGCTCGTTTTGCTAACCAGAAGAAAAAACCATGAATCGATAGATTTTTTTTCAAGATCAATCATACCGTGCCTGAGATCATGCACCAATTCCACAATTTAACGATAATGGTGACCAAAACTCAACAATTTGTGTCATTGTTACGTGATTTTTTCATAAATGTCGTTCATTGTAGTATTTAGTTACAATTTCTCAAATCATTCGAGGTGGATGAAAATCTGAGATTTCCACGATAACAAGAAATTACACTACTATCTGAAGCACTGCCAACATGCTTAAAAATGACTTTATAACAGATGAATGAAAGTCCATGGAAAGTAAGAAGATATCACGATCTATGTATAAAATGAGAAATTTGAGTGTAGGTTTTGAATTTTACATGACGTATGACATTGATAAATTCAATTTTATTTGTTGTATTTAGAACTATAATACTTGATACCGTTCATAACTGATGATCGTGTATATTTCGTCAGCAGGAAGTTTACATCTAAGTTCCCACAGGAATTCCTGAAAATAAAATATGATGGATACGTAACTTGAGTGTAAATAATTTGTTGTCAAAGAAAAATTGGTTTGGCTGAAATTACAAAATATACGGTGTAATTTCTTCAATTGTCCATTTGTCTTTCGCTTTAAACAATTCGTTCAATCTATCGTTAATACCCTCCGGAAGATTCGAAGCAGGAAATGATATAATTTCTTTTCTTGCTTCCTGTCCATTCCATCTCGTTATAGCTACACCATGTAAGTACTCAGGTTTTGGCACCATTTCTGAAAATGTTTACAAATTAGAATGTGAATCCGAGAATGAATACGCTGGAGTCAACGTAGTATGATAGCAATTAATTGAATTGGATGAAGATCGAGAGAAAATCTCATTTACCTCAGTTAATGCTTCCAACCGTATTCAACTACATACAATGAAACATTTTTGATGTATGAACATGCATAAAGAGAATCGAGAAACTGGTGCAATAAAGAATGGCATTACTTCATTGGAGTATATTCTTTGATATCTTTTAAATAAATAATTGCCCGTAAATATAGATGTCCATATTTCAATACCGATGCATTTTCAATCAACACTTTTATAAATTTCGACCCTGCTTTTTGCACAAATTCTATCGAGACTATTTGGCAATTCCATAAAACTTTCGGATGAGTATTACAGAGAAATAAAAAAAACTCACTCAATGGTACTCCCATCCGCCAGGCATCCATAAATTGTTTATATTCATTGATGGGTGACGCAGCTAATAATATTTGCGCTAAAAATCTGCATACTTTTTTTTCATTGTAGGTATATAATTTAGTATTATGATTTGGTTCTGCGTATTTATGAAAAATAATATTGAACACAGATTTAGGAATCAGTTCTTTCAGTGCTATGTACGTTTCTTCTTCATTTACTTGATTAAGCTCCCAAGAATTTTCCTCCATCACATCAAGCATCATTGTCAATGCTTGCGCTTTGTATTCAAATGAAATGAGGCGATAGTAACCTGTAAGATGTGTAGAAACAAGAAGTAACAGATATGAAATAAGATCACATTATAATACTGTAAATGAGTATTTATGATCTTATAAATTACCATCAATAACAGCAATCGAATGTTCCTCAAAAGCTTCCATCAGTTCTTGATCGCTTGCCTGAATTTCATGACGAAGTCGTTCCCAATCGAATAATATATTTTTGTCAATATTCTTTTCATATGCAGATCCTTTGTAAGATGATGGCTCCAATAATGAAAACAATTTCTCAAGTTTGGGTTGGCATTGTGATGTCTGAATAAATTCAATTGCACTATGAGGAATAAAAAAAGATGAATTTTCATCCAATTTTCGTAGTATGATGTTGTGCGAACCTCATAATAAGTGTGGAAAAGTGTCCCTCCTAAGATTTGTTTTGCTTCCCATACGTCTCTTTCATTAGCGAGGATATCTCGAGGTAATTCCAATTTTGGGAATAATAATAGAGCATTGGATGTTTCAGCTTCTCTTAATTCATAAGTTCGATTAGACGAAGTCAATACCGCAAAATTTTGCGGTTGACCCTTAAAGGATAAACTGATAATAATAATAATAATAATAATAATAAGCATGTAATTTTTTTACATTTAACTTTCATTAATTATCTAATATATATTGGGCCATCAATGGAAGGACAAAGATAGGATTGGCAATAATAAGTATGAGAGCATCTCATTACCATTTCCGCTCGTTCAAATTTTCCAATAAATCGTCATCTAATTCAACAAGTTTCATGTTTGAACCCTCATCGATTATTTTTGAATATAAAATCTGTGAACGTCGTTTCAGATCAGATAATTTGATTTTTGCTGATTCCAAACTAGCGCACACTTCTTCAGAAGTACGCAGGTACCTATAAAAGCAAACAAAAAAGTTGAGATGAAGATGTATCCAATCAATATTTCTTGAATATTATGAAACATACTTCTGATTTTTTGTATCATCTGTCATCGCAGAGCACATTTGCATTTTTTCTATTTCTTTCTGCGAACTCAAATTGGCTCTGACTCTACTATGCTCTACTCAGCTCTACCTAATGTACTCGAATCACAAACTTTTAACTGCTTCCACTGAGAATTCGAGATCACAAAGGAAATACAGTGTATATAACTCAACAACAAGGAGGCTCAAGAGATTTCGCATAGAAACCGTAGCGCATTCTGGTGGCATTGAGTGATATTAATGAAGGCGATTGTACATACATATATATATTCACTTCTATGTCAAACTGACAGTCCATCTGGTGGTTGTTGTACCAAAATTAAGTTCGATTTTTATATCGGCATATTTGACCGACTACTTCATAGAAACACACACATATATATATATATTGATATCATTGTATATCCGCCAATAGTGTCAGCCTTCGACAGCCTCCTACTCAGCTGCTCTCAGTGATTTGACTAGTTTTCACAAGTTTTCACCAGTTGTGAGTTTCATATGAGCGACTGGCTGCCTCAAAGTCAAAATTTTTGCACTTCAACTAGTACAACACTCAAACACTGTCACTGTTGGTTACTGTGCCTAACTGTGCCTACAGTTTGTATGTTTCACATTCATATACTCAAGTATAAGAAAAATATATTGCGAAATCTCAGAAGGAACCCGAGGGAGAACGACTCGATTTCATATTTTTGCAAAATAAGAGGTTTTTTTTGTCTATTATAGAGTGTTCAGGATATTTGGTGGTGATTCAAGTTATTGCAGGTATTGGACTTGGTTATCCACTAGTTATGGTTTTACCTTTTACACTTTCAAAGTAATTTATTTGATGGATTCATATTTTTCTTATGACATTTGTTGTTACTTTTGTTTCAGAAAAGCGCGATCGAGTCTGTTGCAAAAACATGTCGGGAGATATAAATATGCACGCTGAGAAGGTATATAATTAATAGAATAATATTAGAGGCAACATGTATGGGACACCAATTGACATAAATTAAATAATGTGTATATTAATGCATATTTAGCCAGATTCAGGGCCGATTTATGGTGGTTGTGAAGGGCCCGATGCGATGTATGTAAAGTTGGTGAGCAGTGACGGCCATGAATTCATTATCAAACGAGAACATGCATTAACTAGTGGAACAATAAAGGCTATGCTCAGTGGTCCGGGACAGTTTGCGGAAAATGAAGCCAATGAAGTGAACTTCCGAGAAATTCCGTGAGTTGGTGTTTGAAATTGTGTCTCAGATATGAATATGATCAATAACTTAATTTGTAATTTGACTCGGGTTTCAGATCTCACGTTTTGCAGAAAGTTTGCATGTATTTTACGTACAAGGTACGCTATACAAATAGCAGTACAGAAATTCCGGAATTTCCAATCGCACCTGAAGTTGCTATTGAACTCCTTATGGCTGGCAACTTCTTAGATTGTTAATCTACTCAACAGAATTATATTTACATTTATATATGTGTGTGCGTGTGTGTGTGCGTGTACGACTTCGTATAAATGTGATCATTAAAGGTTCTGTGATCGCCTGCTCTTGAAACAATTCTGATTCAACCCTGTATATATTTATGTCATGCTACTAATTGATAACGATTAGCAGTTATTCAGCTGTAATGAGAATGGGTTCTTGAAAACAAATCTACCATTGAATTTGAACTATAACAAACAACATATGAATAAATCAGTGCAAAGTTAATAAAATAACGTAAACAACGGCTTCAATTTACCAACGTAATTTCATTTATATGAATCACAAATTATAATTAGTTGTCAGTTAATTCATAAAATTTCACTAGGATATTTGGGATTTTGTTCACCTTTCATCTCATGATATTATTATGTGAGAATCACATGATTCAAACATGTCTCGCAAAATATTGTCAGAACCATAGTTTCATTAATAATGGCTCCATCATTTGCCGCGAGTCTCTCGTTCAATATCCCGGAATTTTGCCTCCAATCTTTTCGAATACGCTGCCAGCTTGTATGCCGCCTGCTCCAGTTTGTTCACACTGTCATCAATTTGATTAATATTTTCTAATACTGGTTGAAGCTTTTGGTACTTGCGATTGAGCGCATCCAATGATTGGGACACATTTGTTGATATTGTTTTCAGTTCGGTATACTTTGCAATAGCTTCTTTATTCAATCTCTCAAGTAATTGGTAATCCGCATGTGTACCTGTTAATTCTTCTTGTAAATATTTGCCAGTTTTCTGAAACATAACATTGGCTAGGTGACTCAAATTTGGATCATGCGGATCCAGTGCTTCAAAACTGCTTGTGCTAGTGGACAATGTTGTTCCACGTTTAGGTGATTCACATCTCGAGTAATCGTCATTTTCCATGCGACTTTCGCCATGAATGAGATTTGATTCGAGACATTCATTGTCAGTGTTGTTCATCCCAACGTTTGTTGTCATTGAATTGTCGATGTATGTGATTTGCCCAAAGTAAAATCAAATAATATTCGCGTTATCTTGTGGTAATATTGACAAAATTTCGTGAGAAAGAGATGGGAAAAATTATATCTATATAACAAGACAACATGTTACTGACAGTCCATTCATTGCATAATAAAATGTGTTTAATCATTGCTACTGTTACCTCCAGCATATGCATGTAAGTTGAAGTTTCTTCTGCGCTCCAGAATACTTTACATCTAGCAGTTCTGACAATTCGAGGTTATATTTTTATGGAAATGAGAAGTGTGTGTATACAAATCTGATACGTGTCTTACACGAATGTATATATTACTCGTGCGACTTCAACTATAGTACGTTCTGAATATACAGCAGACGATTTACCTCAATTTGTATACATCTAATCTAAACATTATTTAGTCTCATTCAGTGATGCAAACTTCCATATAGGCAGCCACAATTCGACTTAACGAATAGCCTCGTTATGTACAACAGAAATTGGAGAGATGATTGAAACGCTTCTGGCCAATCCAGAACCGGCTATGTGGAATAGTAGCAGTGTACGTATAGCGCGCAATTTCAATTCATGACTCCAAATCAGTCTCATTTTTATCGTGATATTTCTACTTTTGCCTGTATATACCTGTTATTGATGGGTAAACCTATTTCAAGTGAGAACTACTCTGCATAATAAGTTGCGATAAGTTCGTATATTGGAGAAAGTATTTAAAGAAAATAAAACTTTCTGCACTACAGGTCACGTTCTGAACATATAGAAAAAAAAGAGATCCGAATCCAATCTCTCCAACTACGAGCTAGAATATATACATGAAGAAATATTGAAAGACGCAGGATATTCTGATTTACTGACTATATAAAGGAATGGGAATATTTCTTTACATTTTCATGAATCAGTCTGAGATATACCAATGCATAATAACGTCTCAGAATGACCCCATCCACAATCTGGATACATCAAAAGTGAATGATTAATATTGCAACATGTTTCTCAATCAATTATTTTTATATATGAAAAGTTATTGAGGTGTCTTTATTTTTTATGATATGCACAACGTCTTCTTATTACCAATGTTTTCCGGAGGACCACGTCAACTGTCATCTTGCGAAAAGAACGTTTTATGCAGCGTCATTTAGCTATTTTTAATCATAGCTCTTGTAATTTACATAGACACCAGGAGTATAAATCCATAAACGCTTAAAAAATATGAACAGTTACAAAATGTTGCAATGAAGTGCACTACAAAATATTGATTGAACATAGTCCATCAGAACATCAGATGAAATCACTTTACGTATCATGATGGAAGACATTCACATACTTTCCTGCAACAATTTGACTTTATTTCATGGTATTTTTGTTATTCGCATCGAAATATATCGAGACGATAGCACGTAGAATGGCAAGTAATTCCAAATCAAATTGCCAATATGTTAATTCGTACATTCTTTCCATTTTTACACACACACATACCCACACCCACACCCACACCCACACACGCATATATATAATATATATTCTTTTGTCTACTCTCCATTACATGTTTCCGACTAAACGCAAAACTGAAATTCATTGCCATTTCTCGACACACATCCTTCTTCAATAGTGTCTGTACATCTTAGTAGATAAGGGATGGGTACCCGCTCCTTCTATAACGTAAAATTCCGCAATAACTATAGAAAAACTTGGTGTAGGTGAGTTTTTTCGGAAACAGATTTCAGAACAAGCGAAAAAAATAATGAAATTGTAAATAGTTATTACCATATACCAAATATAATTACACACTTTCATTTTTTATTCACTGTAAACCAATAGATATGATAGTTTCGTGGCATTTTATCGCATATGCGTCGATTACAAAGATGATGATGGGATATACCTCCGTATATTCCGTATATATTGCTCAATAGGAAATCGATCCGAATGAATTACCAAGTCAAATGCACTTCAAACAAACGTTTGTCCAATTTAGTTTGTATTCATACTGTGATTATCCTGACCAGCTAGAAAGACATGTTGAAACACATAGTTATTATAATTTTGCTGGGAACTCTTAGCTACAGCAGTAAATCGAATAATGAAAGATTTGACGAAGGAGTATAACCTTTGTATGAATATTCCAAAGCAGTTGCGATAGTCCTCATGTCACCTTCAATGCTCTGCGCCCAATTTTCAGCATCACCAATTTCTTTCAAAGCACTGGAAAATAATTCAACTTGATTCAACCAAGCATGTGTCTGTTTAGAAAAGGCTGTTGCGCTATGTTGTAATTGTTTGGCTTCAGCATCGAGCTTTTTCTGATTCAAATACGCTTGAGCAACCCTGTCATGAGAAATAATTATTTTAATCAATGATCAAAGAGAGAATGACCTGATGTATAAATGGTCATTGATTGAAATGGCAACAAATCATACCGAACATTCAGGTGATCGACAAGTGCCTGCGTCAAATTGTTTGCGGCCTGAATAGCTTCTTTACGTTTTTGTTCTGGGATAACAAATTAAATTGAAGGTAAAATTGAGTGAAATTTTAGTCCAAACGTGTATTTTATGTTAAGTAACGGCAATGTATAATAACCTTGCAATTCTTTCCTCGCCACTTGTTTATTCTGATGTTCCCTCACGATGCCGGACAGCATCTTTATCATTCACTCAAGACAGTTTTAAATTCCCGTATTTACTAGTTTTTTTTCTTTTTTCTTTTCACACAAGCGAAATAGTAGAATGTGACAGTGAGAAGTTATTTAGAAATTAGCAATGAAGGCTCCCGGAATTGTCTATATGACATGTGGCGCCCTCATAACATTCGATTCGCGCTCAAATCCCATATCAAATAGATATTTTCACGCATGGATATATTCTATGTGGAGGGGAGTTGGTATACACACATGTAACAAATTTTCGTAATTTGTATGATCGTGAAGCAGAAATAAATATATGTAAGTTGAAATTTGGAGAAGATGAAAGATTTATTAAAAACGATTTATCAAGTTTTATTGAATTTTCAGCCATTCGATATAATATGACACTGATGAGAGATTGAGAGATTGAAGGAGATAAAGGAAGGTGTTGGGATGGTGGAGGGTTATAGGATATTGATCAAATTTTCTCCACTTTTATTGTTGAATTTATTTGCATCTTCTATTATTTGTTATTATGTTGCAACCGAAAACAAACTGATAAAGAATATGATCAGTAATAATCTTGGAGTGGTACATGTGGTAATTACGAACGAGTTTGATGAGAATCTTGATTAATTTCATGGATGTTTGCTTCAAATACACCCGCGACCCCCGACCGTTTCTATTCCGCACAAGCGATATTTTTCCACGCGGGTCCGAGGGCGTGATGCTGAATGATTTGAATTTCTGTCTTGATGTTTGTTCTTTATTGTACCCCGTCGGTTTCTTCAAAGGCTCGAGACTTCTTAGTCGCAAAGTGAACGATACATTGGATCATATTCTTTGTCACAAGCGCGAATAAACCTTGAGATGTTGAAACTCGAGGAAGAGAGACATCTTGAGAAATCTTGCCTTGGGCCTCTTTCTCTTTTCAAATCTCTTTTTCATTTTTTTATCTTTATTACGTTTATAAAATTTTTTTTCAGTGAAACTTCAAACTTCCCTCTATCATCCAATACCTCTTGATTCAAAACCTTATAAACAAACAAACATATTAGACAACTTATACATTCGCCTTCACATTTATTTGTTACTTATAAACAATTAAAAAATACCACATTCGCAGTTTCGTACCCTCCAATCTCCCTTTTTCACTCTCAAACTCACCCTTCTACCCCATTATTTTTTTTTATTTTACTTTTTTTTTCTGTTAGGAGGGTATTTCGCTGTCCAATGGTTGGAATACAATCGTGCCAGTAGTATTTCATACGCATTTATCGTATAAATAAAATAAATCAATTCAATTCAAAGAGAGAATACTAACTCAAACTAAACATCAATGATATTCCAACCTTTACATTGTATTCGTAAGAATATTTAACTTCCAAACCTCATCTTAATTATCAATATGTTTTGTCAAAAACAACGTAATAATTTCGATGAAATTACGGTTATTGTTATCTATCCATTTCCATGGCGTTTCATATGACGTATAATTGCGCGTTAATAATTTGGTTAAAGAGACTAAAACGACGACGGAGGGAGGAAGAAACCAAGAATAAGAAAAAATAGGAGAAGGAGAAGTAAAGGGGAAAGAAACAAATGGAAAAAATAGCGCCGATCGTGATTCAAAATATTCTGCGCAAAACACATATGATATATGAGTAAAAAATATGAGAATGAAGTATTTTTATCAAAGGATCGAATTAGATAAATGGCTCCCGATACATCTGGCCCACTCTCGCATCAATACTCGGGTCACTTTAATATCGACCTGAAATTCATCAAGCAACAAAAAAACTATGATTGGTTTGACTCGTCTGATAAGGGACGCGCTTAGTTACTACCGTCGACGATTAATACGCATTTCTCCACAAATCCAATTTTCCATTTCTTTTTGTCATATCATGTGTCAGCTCATTTCCAATAATGGGACGGTTCACATGGATAATACATAGACATATTGCTTACAAACATATATCATTTATATATTTCACCTTTGTCTGTTATACCAATCAACATTGTATTGTTGTTGTTGCTGTTGGTGTTATTACTTATTCAGTGAAGATTCAATTTCAAGTATCTATACTTATCTATATAAAGCAAGCGATATGTCTATGTATGATATAGTGAGTTAGGAATCATGGATGGATCAGACTTACGTGGCGAGTAAGAGCGTGATCTCGACCGATCATAACGAGTTCTGCGACGGTTGTAATAAGGGCTCGGTGACCGACGATAACTGCTCCTGTAGCTAGAACTCCTGAAAATCCCAACCATTTACGGATGTATGTTCATATAAGTGAGTAATGCATAGTATATAGGAGCTTGAGTAATAAATGACTCTCAATGTCGAGTAACAAATGAAAAATACTCACTCTCTACGTCGCGGTCCATTCCATCCACGCTCATGCATGTGTGTTGGCTTTCCCATATATATACCCGGTGTAGGAGTATGGGCCCGTTGTGTTATTGAAAAATCAACTCGTATTCGTCGACCGTCAATTTCCATGCCCGTACACTGCTCTTTAGCTACTTTAGCATCTTCACTTGATTCAAAATATACAAAGCAAAATCCTCTGGATCTACCAGTCTGAAATATTTCAACACAAATGGATCAATATGTTATTCAAAATCAATAACTGTTCATTGGAGTTAATGACATTTGATTCAATGTTGCCAGATGCCTTTAACATGATACAAAACCTCGATAAGTTCACGTTCTAAATATCTGGCTTGGTTTCATTTACCAGGTGAAGCTAGTGGCTGGAATATTCACATAACAATCAGTCCAGCGTTCTTTATACGTTTTTTTTTCTTTTTTTTTCACTGGTTACTAATTCACGATGAAGATGAAGATGATGAAAAAGATTGGATTTACCTTGGCGTCAATTATAACTTGTACTCGCTCGACTGGTCCATATTTCGAAAAGATATGATGAATCTGGAGTTCTGTTGTGTAAATGGATAATCCAAAAACTCCAAGACACCGTGACGGATATGGGTTGTCACGGTTGCCGACATGACGTCGCCTAGATGACATGGGACTACGTGAATGTGACCGATAAATGTTCCTGTCCCTTTCTCGTGAATAACGTGAACGCGAATATGAGCGTGAACGACTACGTGAATACCGTCCATATTTGGTATTGCGATATGCTTTCCGTCCACGTGATACAGAACGACTATGAGATCTAGAATATTTCTCTGGTTTCAGAGATCTGTGGGCATCTTTTCTTTCGCGCGATTTCCGCGACCTGGAACGCGACCGAGAGTCTCGAAGGGCACCATCAGCTGTCCGTGGCCTCCTGGGACTGGCACTTCGACTGCCACTGTGCTGTTGATTAAATGCCCATTATTTTTATTTTTTCTTGCTTTTTTGTTTTGCGTTCATTTTTCTTTTTCTCTCCTGTCAGACAATAATTCAATTTGCATCATTAAAAATGTCAATAGGACATGATCACAGATGTAATCTATACAAGTTGAATACACGTATCTAAACCTTTTGGTAGATGGGATCAAATGGATACATGAATTTTCAAGGCGCTCAAGACATTAAATATCATGCTTCAAAAATTTTTCGCTACCTGAGTATTTGATTCGAAATGTTTATATGATATCGTTTCCGTGTTCGTTGCTATTTCTTGAATATTCTCGAGTATAAATTAAATTCATGGGATAGTTGAAGATATTGGATATTTTCATGGAAATAATCAAAGACTATCAACGTAATTATGATATATTGATTCTCATGAAGAAAAAAAAAAAAAAAACCGGATTAAAGGATCTATCAATTCAGTTGTTATGTTCGCCTCAAAGTTATTTTACTCGAATAGAGCCAGTAGTACATTATAAAACTCAATAGATTGATTGGAAAGAGAACAATGTACATCTTCATTGCGAGAATCGATAGAATTAAAAATTGCTGAGTCTATCGCAACAATTTCCAAATTTGTTATGAACATAACGTATTTTCCAATCAATTTATTTATGCATCAAACTTGAAGAAAATGTGCATACCTCAATATCACTCATTTGTCGTACGGTTTGATCACGAAACTGATCCAAATATGAGTATTATGTGTGATTACGTGAAAGCACCGGCACGCGAACGCACCGCGATTCACACAGAGGCTATTGATGGCGTCGCAAAATATATAATAATGGCGTGCACACAACTGCTCAAGTGTACTGAAGTGCACACCAGTAGACACCAGTGCATACAACCCCTAGAGGATTTCCGTTGGCATTCCTGGCATCATGACACGATACGTTAGCACGGATTCACGAACGCGGAATATACCGACAACGAAAATATCGAACACTAGAATGCTGATTTTGGAACAGACAATATAAAACGATAAAGATACTCCCAAACAGATTTGCACAACCGCAATTTAAGACTCAGCCATATCATCTATGGATGGCATCATTTGACGATAAATATGCTCGCTTAATTATTATATCTTGAAAAATTATTATTTTTATGGCTTCAATATGGCCAAAGAATTATAGTGGTCCATAGAGACTGAGATCTATGAAGTGAGCTGATCTCTCAACTGGAAGTGATCAACCCAGCCAGTAGGAAGCTCTACCGTCGACATCCATGTGTAAGAAACTGTCGTCATGCCTCTACAGACGGGAATAAGAACGGAAGCGATCACACCGCCCTCCTTGCGGAAACAAGTGCAAACTCCTTCCACCAACAGCGATCTCATGAGAACTACTCATGCGCGCGCTGGCCGCCACGGCTTTGGCGCCATTCACTCTCCAGTGCTTAGACTATATACATGTCCCACTCAAGACGCTCTGAGTGCAATTAGACTACTACACATATTTTTGTACTCGCTCGTTGAAAATAAATATATAATATAACTCGTTATCCCACATGATTCATTTTATGATGGTGCGAGAAGTACTACACCTGTGTGTAAGATGATAACATAAGGAGATCGGCGTGAAGTAACCGAATGGAATCGATTTTTATCAATTCTGTTAATTCATATTGTAAAGTATTCATGATGTGGGGTTTAGTAGAATGGTAACAGAGTTTCGTAGTAACTTGATTTTTCAATATTAATCGCTTTATATTTATATATTTGAGTTCAGTATAATATTTTCAAAGATCAGTAGCCATCACTTTTAGATTTATTTTCCAAAATGGGTGAATATAAGCAGAGGCGCGAATATCCTTAGGTCTGTGTATGCGCACAGTTATTCAAAAATTGCAACGCTAGACAGGACATTCAGTGTGCGAATACTCAGATTGGACACAATGGATGTGTTTGGCCGAAATAAGTCCTAGCTATCTCATGTAAGTCAGTCAGTCAAAAAAATTTTACCTCTGATTCTGAGTCCAGCTTGTTTTGGTACGGGTCGATACTAGTTAAATTGATTATTATCGACAGAGTGTCCTGGCTGAAAACTTAGTTAGGTAATTCTAACTAACTTATACTTGAGTTATTCAGGATTTGTTCAGCCAAAACACACCCATTGGAACATATTCATTCAATTTTCTGTTTGCATTTAATTAACTTCGTATATTGTCAAGTTCACCTCGACATAATTTTCATTTTGTCCTACATACCGCGTTCACTTCATTCAAATCGCAAATTCCCTCATACTAAGGCCTAGAGCACACACTTTCCATAACCATAACCATAACCATAAGCGGTCGACCAATCACGAAGCCCCATTTCGCCCATAATTATGGCTCCATAAGCGCTCGACCAATCACGAAGCTCCATTTCGTTTATGGTTATGGCTATGGAAAGTGTGTGCCCCAGGCCTAACAGCCATTAATGCGGCACTTTCTAGGGTCGCGGTCCGAATTGCGCTCGCAGTGCTTACGTCGGGTGGCTATTAGACTCCCCACATTTCAAAATGTCACTATGACGAAGATACAAACTTCGATGTGTAACTCGTCGGATTTGTTAAAATTAATTGTGGAACATTTG
>JAPYZF010000730.1:0-18151 GCA_030523045.1 Meteorus cinctellus
TTTTTTTTTTCCAATCGATGCAGCGTGATCAACTCTATCATATATTTTAAATTCACGAAAAGTTTAACAAGTCGATATTTCTTACATACATCCTTAAATCAAATATCAAAGGTGATCAAAAATCCAACGGAAATAGTGGTGCGAATTTTTCTTGGTTCGAAGGTCTCGTCTCGAGTCCCCACAGCTTTGGCGCGTCGCCACAGCGGTGTTCGATGATTCCCCTTCGCGTCACTGGTATCTATTGGCGCTTCGGTCGTCGCGTCGCCGTATGTTGGCTTGCCTTGATGGCAGTGATCCCGCCACATATTTAGAATACAAATATTCAGCTAACTAAAAATGTTAATTAAAAAACAAATAAACAATCTGAACTAAGAACAAACGTTTTTTATTCATGAACAATCATGAACAGAGGTTTATTGACCGGTATTGATACTAAAATATTAAAAATTTGCGATAGGGGGGCTAACTTAAAGGCACATTTTTAATAAATGTTTTTTAAATAAATACTTAAATGGAGAACAAACAAATGTTTATAGTGAACAATAAAGAACAAACGACGAACTAACGATAAAAGTTCAAGAATTGAAAAAAAAACAAATTCTGGGGGGCTAAACTTAGTGAGCCGCATTAATGAAGACGACTGTACAGTCACCACCAGTTATGCCTGGGTCGTGAATTTTCCACTTTTATCCACTCTATTATTATACTCATGGGAGAGTAAAACACAGCGTGAACATAGGCAGACCTAAAGATAAATGTGCATAGAACGGTTAGTAGTTTATTGAGAGATGTAAACAAATACACGGGGTTAGTGAATAAATAAAAAGTTTGATTTTTTCTGCTGCTGTTTACATCTGTCAATGAATTACTAACCGTTCTATGCACATTTATCTTTAAGTCTGCCTATGTTCACGCTGTTTTTTACTCTCCCATGAGTATAATAATAGGTAGAGTGGATAAAAATGGAAAATTCCAGACCCAGGCATAACTGGTGGTGACTGTACAAACTGCTAAGGTGCGGTCCAATTTAATGAGCGCACTAACGGCTGTCCGCAGTACCAGTAATTCGGACCACTCGTTAAGGTTAGGTTACAGAACACAGTGCTGACCGTTCGATCCGTGAGCACCGTGAGCGCTGAGTATGACGTCACTTCTGATTGTCTCTTGTAGATTAAATAGTGGCAGTGGTTTAAATAACACAAAATATTCATACATTCAGATGTAAAGTTAGTTCAGTATTAAGTAGTTTCTCCTGGATAACATGAAATAAATAACAATCAAAATAATTGAAATGGTCCACGTAAAAAAATAATTGTAGTATTTATCTTATATGAAAATACTTATACAGTGATATACGTATCTAATGGTATTATCCCAGTGAAAACCATACTTAAATGTACATATGATGTTAAGTTTAGTGAATGAGTACTAGAAAACAAGGGTTCTAGCCTTCAACGTTCAGATAAAATCTTTATTTACAGAACCTTTCCAATCGTTCGTATCACGTCGACGCACTCATATTATCAATAGAAGTCATTATAACTCTTTTTGATGCGCGAATACATAGACCTTCGTTGACACGAGAACGTTGGATTTCAGATTTTGTTGGAATTTATTTCGCGTCAATGTCGAAGCCTGATCGTCTATTTATTTAAAAACATGTTTGTATTGGCGTTTGCAATGTCAGAAGAATTATTTTCAAGCATGAATGAACGTTCAGATCCCACGTTGGAATATCAATATTCGCATGCAAAATAGTAAGAATTCATGTATTACTGTAAAAGATAAATTAGAAGTACCTCATTTATATATGGGGTATGAACATAAGTTTGCACATATTACACAATCCCATAGAGTATAATTATTCTAAGATCTAAATTAACCAACTTGAGCAGCATTTTTTAACTTTTCCTTTTAAATTCGCTTGCTCTATTTCCAACGTATAATTATTGTATTTAAACCTAACAATACGTCTTCTTGAAGAAATCCACAAGCAAAATAAAAACCACTCATGGCCTCATTTCAATCATAAATATTTACAAGATGAAAGGTTTCTCCATACTGTTGGTGACTTTTCTGATTGGAAAATAGCATTTGAAACAATTTATATCAATGTCGGTCGCATTTGGAGTATTTGATTTCTATCAAAAAGACCAAATCAAAATTGTTTTGTACACTAATTTCTTATCAGAGTTTCGTCATCGCCGGTCTTGGTCAATAAAAAGAAGAGTACAATGATGAATGAAAGAATTTTACGACCGAAAAATATGGCCAATCGTTTCATCGAACATCGGCTTAGAATTCTCTTTGGTAGGTATATTGCGTGATCGAATACAGAAAAAAATTAATAAGTCGTATAAACTATGATTTTTAATATTATAAATTAAATTTTAGTTGTATTTACAAATGTGGTTGTATAAATATTTTTCATTGATTACGGGCAATATAAATTTTGTTCAAGTATATCGATAGATATCTGATGTTAGCCACAATGATTCAAATAGGATGGAGCAACGAGTTCCATTGAGAATACATGAAATTTCTTTCGACGTAACGATAATTATGTTCATGTTAAACCACCAAATTTCAAGACCATTGAATTTTATACATATACATTTCAATTTATGCAATCACATATTTCTGATTAATTCATCTGTAGAACTTCACATTTCGTGAAATTTCATGTGAATAACAATTGAATTCAACTTGATTTGTATTGACATTCTCTTGGCTGGCAGCTATGCTATGCTATATGCAATTGATTCATTTTAAATCGTAGTTTTCATATCGAAAACTGTAGGATCCCCATCTTCCATCATTCACATTGTATTCATATTTATATATACGGAAAGTTTCAGTCATTCTGCGTCATTTTTCTTTCTTACTATTGTTATCAATGTTTTTGTTGTCATCGTTTCCGCTGTTTCTGTCATTGTTTTATTGACAAATTTTAATTTCCAATTTGAAATTTTGACTCGAATCATTTCATGCGATTAATCACCAAATCACTGACGGTCATCAAGCCTTTCTGATATGGACTTTCAATTAGAGATTGCGCGAGTCTCACTGCTTCAATGCAATGTTTCTTTGCGAGAAATCGCGTTTGATCGAGTCCTTGCGATTTGTGTACTAGTTCAAATGCTTTTTCCACGTCTCCGGGCTCTTGGAAGCGGCGCATAATCATTGGATTCAGTTCGGGATACTATTGAAACACATGAATATTAATCCTCTGGATAATTGATTGTTATGTCTTCAATGGCAAGTGAAATTACATACACGTTCACAGGCGAAAAGTACAGGAGCAGTAGCGAGACCGAGTTTCAAATCGGCCGCAGTCGGTTTTCCCATTGTCGACGAGGAAGAGACGAAATCCAAAAGATCATCAACCAACTGGAAAGCTAGCCCTATATTTCTACCATATTGGAAAGCCACTTCTGCTAATCTGTCATCAGCACCGCCCAACATGGCAACCTAGTCAGTATCAATGATTATAATTCAAACGTTATTGATAACTCTCGTGATCTACTTCATCGTTTGTAACGATGATTGTGGATGTTTCGGATTTTCATACTCACGGCTTTGGCTGAATTTGCAATCAGACTCGCAGTTTTCCGGTATGTTTTCGTGAGATAGTGGGCAAATCTTTCGTTTTCAGTTTCTTTTGACCCCAATTGCATGAATTCACCTTGCACCAAGTCCGTAACCACCTATTAGAGATTAGATATCAAATTTTCAATATGTTGAATCTATTGAATTTCTGAATGTAATTGTATGTGTAATCGAAAACACAATAGTCAAGGAGACTGAATTGTAATTTGAACTTGTTGTGGAAGTCACCATTCCATATGTGTAGGACATCGACATGGAGAAAACACACTCATCAATAATGGGAATTTATCAGGTAATGAGATATCTCGTATAACAAAAATCAATATATTTTTTTATATACCTGGCTGAGTGTGAGCGTCACGTCGTCATTTTTCAACCTTGCAATCATCATGGAGGCGACTGCGAGAATGAAATCACCGGTCATTGTTACCTGGACCAGAGAAAAATAAAGAAAAAAAATTCCAATTAAATTTCTGCAGCATTATATCTGACATTTTGATTGCAGTTTTTATACTGTTTTCCGTTAACTAAGCATCCACTAGCCGGTTTTCTGTGAATGGAAAACTCATGGCATGTTTTGATGGACGTTTTGTGCCACCATGAGGCTAAATTGAGTAATCGTGAGTCTGTATAAATGTGACAAATACATTTACAAGTGATTCCTCTGAGCCTTCCTTATTTTGTAAATGCAATGCACCTCGCGACTAACATATGAATCAAACATCATGAAAACGCTGTATCATCCACGATATTGTCCAAAGTGCTTTCATCGCCAGGTAATTTCATGATGGCGAGAATGATATGAATATAAAAGCAACATATTCCTCATTGTATATCGTAAGTGCAGGTTGAGATAATTTAATCGAATGCTTATGATTCTTCGTCTTTTGATGAATATATGAAAGAAAATTGTCCATGTTAACGTCAAATATTATTCAGTTGAGCAACTATGCAATTATTATCGTGAAAATGTTTTTCAACATAAGCATTTTTTCCCCATTTGTGTTTAACGTGAAACGCACGCATTCAATGGAAAATGCAGCATGACAACACCGCATAACAGATTAATCTAGGCGCGCCCAATAAGTGGCTTGGTGCAGTCTCGCAACCGTGACATGGAACGTACAAGATGTTGTAAGATTGTTGTTACGATGATGATGGTAATGCTGATGGTGGTGGAAGTGGTGATGGTGGTGGTGGGCACAACATTAACGATAATACGATCAGGGAGGTGTAATGTCAAATCCAAAATCGTTAAATATGAAAGGAAGAATTTAAAAAGAATATGACCAGACCAAGTTGGAAGCAAACATCATCTCTTCTTAATACAATATTTTTAATGGCTAATGATATTTCAACAACATCAAGGAATATCGAGCTTATAAAGTTTATAAAACACAGAAATTTTTTTGCTTTTCCAGAATGATCTCGCTGTTTCCGTCTGTCTCAATACTGAACAGCATTTACAAAATTGACGCTACTAAGACCATTTTTATGTATATATATTTGAGCATATGTGATGAAATTCACTTCAAACTCTGTGGTTACGTTATATTTATGGATATTTACGTGATGATGATTATGAATTTTTTTTTGAAGACATTCAAGAGTTAATCTGCATAATGAAAGTAATAATAAATAGGATATTGAAGCTATTCGTTGTTGTCGTTATTCATCCCAAACTTTTCCTCATGATGGCAACCGCTGATGTCATCATATCTAATATGTAGATTGATTGATCAGATGGATTGAAAAAATTCTGTACCATTGATGAAATATAGTTGAATGATGTATGAGAAGTCTGGCCAGGAGAATTGCAGAAGAATGAACGGCACGAAGAACATTCAAGTACAGTAACAGTGATTTTTGCGGTGTACTTGCAGTTAGCAAATTTGAATGAATACTCGAGAGGTCGAACTTGAAACTAAAAGTTTTAGCAGTATCAGAGATAGTTTTAAATACTGACATTCACTGATACTCGTAGATAGATACGTAATGAGTCGTAACTTGTTGTGAATACATGTAGGTATTCACAGCAAACAGCCGGAGAGTGCGGACAAAATATTACTTCTGAAACTTGAAAGCTGTAGTAGTGGTTATCCCCTAATTTGCACTACTAGCTTCATTACTCAAAGGGTTTCGACCCTACGGTTACGGGCATATGACAGTGGTAGCTATATTAGATACGAAAATGGACGCTTTTATCATGAAGACAATAGAGACACAAGTATTTTACCTTTTTCTGACTCCAAAGAACATTAACTGAAGGTTTTCCCCGTCGACAATCTGATTGATCAATCACATCATCGTGAATGAGCGACGCGCTATGTATCATTTCAGCTATCATTGCTACCTGTCGTTGCGATACCATAAGACCACTGAAAATGTATCCAATAAAATTATAATTTTTTGAGGGCCAAATAGAATCATGCAGGAAAATGGAATGAAAATATTTTTGTTATAAATTTAATTATATCCACAGAATCCAGTTTTTTGACTGATTAACTTTCGATTCTGTTCGATTTCATGGAGACAAATTTTTGAAGTCAAAATATTGACACCAACACTCACTTTCGTTCCTTGTGGTAATTGACAGCTCGCGCCATAAGAATGGCAACCATGGGTCGTAGTGCTTTTCCTTGGCCATCAAAGTAATACGTTGCGATCGTCTTAAGTTCCTCCACGGTTGTGTTCATGATGAGCTCCTTTATTGTTCGAAATAAAATTGCAAATAAAATAAAAATAGAGCAAGCATACGGAATCACAACATGATTGAATCAAATTAGTGAATAAATGTAAAATTAGGAAGAACGTTACAGGGATACCTCGAATCTATTTCTATTGATAATGCGCAGACAAAATATTATTCTGAATTTGTCGAACAGCTACTGAATAAATTCATCAATACATCTGCACAGTATTTGTTCGTGAATCTGACTTAAGAATGAATGAATAAATCAATGGATGAATGCAGTTATAACCACGTGAAACAACATTGTAGACAACAACGAATAGTAGCAACATTAGTAACCATGAAAAGGGCAGTGAAAAATAATAATAATAATAATAATGACAATAAAGTCCAAACAGTAGGGGCATTTATTTTCCATATGTCATAATGTATTTAAGTGTTAGTAAAATAAATAAAATTTTCCAGGAGAGTAGGCGATATATACGACTCAACGACCATTAGAATGATATTGGCTTGCTGATATGCACAACTACAGAGCATGAATGAAACGGTTCAGTATAGTTGAATATATATGTTAATTTTTGGACTTCATGTTTCTCGAAATTCATGTGTATTTTGTCGCTTGGTTAGTTGTGAAGTTGATTGGTCGTTTCGTCTGCTTATACATCATGTGCTCAGTATGTGTAACTTTCATTTTTGAATCACGCGAAACTCGTGATATGGAGAAAAGTATGTCAATATTAAAAAACGATAGGTTATAATATATATATTGAATACAAGTCAGAATTTTGGTCGAGAATCACTTTCATATACACAGAGTGAATTTATCGAGACAAAGTCTAATACAGATGCTTACGAGCGAAAGAGAACGCAAATATTGGTAATTAAATATTACCAATATTTTTTTCAAATTACTAATAACTTGATGTATATTAATAAATAATGAAGATTGATGAATTGGCATTCATATACTGACATTGAGGAGATGCTGGGCTTGCCAAGACCGATGCTATTTGCGCTATTAATGTGTATAACTTACAGGTACAGTGGTAGCGAGCACCTGGAGGTGCTTTCTATACACTCCTCATTCTCCACGCGCCAAAGATTCGATGGATGCGCGAGTAAAAGTTCAAGAGTGTGTACATTTACAACTACATATGGATAAACACTTTGGCCACTTTCCCTATAGCTACATGGACATATACGTGAACTATATATGAAAATAGACAAATGAATGATGTAGAAAAAAAGTGCGTTCTTGTTTGATTCTTTGGAAATTCACATATTTTTGAATGTATGTTTGTATTTTTTCGTTATTCTTACCCGACGTATGTCATCATATACATCTTTAAGGTCGTCTTCTATAAGTCGATAAGGATCGACGTGAGTATCTGTTAAGGAACCAGGTTGTTGTGTCTGCATTGAGCTTATTGGTCTTGCTGCACTGAACCTGTGCTGTGTTGCATTCGCATCCTTTCGTTTCTGAAATCATAATAACAATTATTCACAAGAGATGTTTTTTTGCGTTTTCTATCATATATATTATTGTACATGAATATGCAGGTAGGGATAAAAAAAAATACATTTATTTTTCTTCACACCATACACTATTTATATTGATGTGTTATATGTTTCAAAAATATGTCAGGAGAGTGGGGAGAGGGGGATAAGTGGCTCATTTTTGCAGATGTATGCAATATCATTATTCATCTTATCATCAAGTTGCTATATGGTGCACGTGAAACTTTCCAAAATGATGAAGGAGGAACTAAAAAAACACTTGAACATTCTTTTCCAAGAAAATCCACGTGTCAATATTGCAAACAAATCAGAGAGAAAATATTCTCCGCGTATTCTTCATTTAATGCATATTGCGAGTCATCGCGTATTCAATTATGATCGTACTGCGTCCATTGCAGAGATGTATCGACATAATATTGTCGTAAAACTCAAAACGTAAAATGACACACCTCCTTGTCGTAAGCCTCTGTCAATGAGTTTTTTGAAAAAAGACAAATGCGAAAATTATAATACATGAATTCACACGTAATAACACTAATAACATATGATGCGTTTCACTTGAGGTGGCTGCATATCATTGTGACAATAAATGAACGATGCACTATACACGTTATTAAAATTTATTCGTCATTCAAAACTTTAGATTTTTTCTCAATATTGAATGAGTCAAGGAAAACAAATTCCGATGTTCTCGTCTCCGTTCATTGGTCTTAAAATGGTAAAATGCTGCAAAATTTCGGCTTCAATAATTGATCCTGATTATCATACATATATCCTAAAATGTTTTAGAATATTGATTGCATGTTAGAAACGAGCGTATCAGATGTGTACTCATGCACGTCGGGTAAGTGTTATCGAACACAATAAATACGGTACTTTAATTGAACTTGTGATGTGTGTGTGTGCATACACGATTGCTCACGTACATAGAGTGCGGTGCATAGTCTCTAAAAGCAACCACAACTTGACATCGAATCAGATATAAAGTAATTTTACTGCAAATTACTATTGGATATGCTATGAGTGAACATGTATCGGAAACTAATGAAAAAAAAAATTTACATGGCCATTTTTATCTAAATGGACTGATTTCGTCCACGTCAACATTTGATTAGTTCTTATATACTTTTCTTCGTTCGCTCTAGCGAATAATTTTTGTTTCATGATTCTGCAGTAGAATATTTACTGGAGATTCTAGTTGGATTCTTTCCTTCGTTTTTTTTTTCCCTTATCATTCGCGTCACTTGCGTATCTGTATGAGTTGACTTTAGTACTTTAACACCACGGGAAAACGCAATACTGTAAAAACCGAGTACTACACCTGTCAATCTTTACGAGATATCTATTCATAAGGTTTGTCCGAAACATGCCGGCTGTAATTGATTCAACCCCACTGTCGATTCCAAGAGAAAAATATATATATATGTTTGTATCGAATGGGAATAAATATACTTCAAAAACACCATATTCAATTCAGATTTGTCATGAATAATCATTTTACATAAAACATATGCGTATAATGTATATGGTAGGTGAAACTCGAATTTTTCTTGGATTTCAGTGTATCACCACGATATTAACCAATTGGAGAAAGTCAATCTCTATACTGCTATGTATGTGTCGTACATGTGGACCTCAAAATTTGCGCGCCAACCACATCTTTCTCGTGGACTTTCGTTTTTGTATTTGTTTTGTGTTTTTTAAAAATTACTTTCCTTCATTTATGCGTATTGATTATTCATAACAACACACGGAATAATATGGTGAGGAATGTATATATTTTGATTAGTCAAAATGATTATTAAGCAATATGCGGAGACAAATTAGCGAGCTTTATGTTTAGCAACGATGAAATTATTAGAACGAATATTTACTTGAGAAATAATGGTAGGCAATATCTGGATGTATATATACATACATGCAAACAGGGTGATTGGCTACAGTGAAGGACGACGATTACATACAGTGTATATACAATGTCTCGAGTATGACTGTAAATGTTATCGCGACCTTTATATGAGTTGCACAATCGTCTGTCGAGTTATTGCGGACAAACAGATTGAAGAAAGATGTGATTATTGGATGTCAAAGTGTTACGAAAATGATGAAAACGAACATTGATGCATGATATAGTAATATAAATGACATATATTGCACATACATGAAACTACATAGGATACATATTGTAGAATACTTAGCAGAACAGACTGCACGTGAACCGTCAATTGTTTAATTATATTCATACACACACTGTTAATATAAAGTTTTCAGTTGGAAATGTTATAATAAATTTTTATTTCCTTTATTCCCAATCTCCATCAATGATGTTTCGCTGACATGATTGTCACTTTCAATGCGCCTATGAGTGTTTCAACAGTGACTTCAATGCTTCGGATGGGAATGATTGAGAATTAAACTTTTCCAACAATACAAATTGAATCATTCGTTTGATACACCACCAACAATGCTCTCATACTTGAACACTATAATGCATTGATTTTTCGTTAGCATTGGAAAATGTCCTATATTAGAAAATTACAGATCGTACTATCGAAAAAAACAGGATATTTGCAAGAATATTTTTCACATTCACTATCAAATTGTTTGAATATAATGCGAAAGGCATAAACGTTGTTGTCCAGTTTCTCTATGTATGCGAGTGTGCGCGTGTGTGTGGTGCGATAACTTTTCGTGCGGGATGAAATGTGGGTTTGAGTTCCGTGGAATCTCTACAGTATTATATTATACTTGGCGTCAGATTCGATAGTATTCGATTGCTTAAAAGAAGGTGGGCGATATAATGATTGATATAACATGTAAGTTGAACAAGAAGTTTTTGATTCGTTGGAAGAGTCTATTTGGGTGATGGAATTATTGCAACGATGAATTATATCTATGACCATTTGCCTCTTGCAATTATCAAGATGTGAATTATAATTCGTATTCGTTGTGTTATTCAGGTCTCATGGTATTATAACCAATATTGCTATTACCAAGAAGTCATATATTATCTTGTTGTTTCCCATATCTGTGTACGACTACATCATAATAATTCATCAAATTCTCCTATTTTTTGTTTGTTCGTTTACGTATCTCTGTTTGTTTATCTGGATCTACGCATCATGATAACTGAAAATTTTCCAATATTGTTTCAATAGTTCTCAATTTGATCAATCCTATCGCTCATTGATGGCAAAATCATTATTTTTTATGGTGGATCAGTTGAAAAATCTCCTGATCTTCGATAAAGCATGGTAATCCGCCCTTGAATGTGATGTAGTTTTATTACATGGGCGGAAATTATACGTTATTCGGGATTGATAATTTTCTCTTCTTTCTTCGATTTTATATTATTGTTCAGATTAAATCATTTCTTATGATATGAATTTAATTCGGATGATAGTAAAAATAGATAAGAAAAATGGATTGTAGGTTCCGACGTGTAACCCTCACATTATATGTATGAATTTATAAAAAAATATGTTTGTTCAAAATTGTTATGGTATGGTATCATAGTTCGATTTGGCAACAGGGATGAAATGAAAATGTGAGGATGGAGAGGGAGTAAAGAAAAAAAGGAAAAATTAATAAATAAATGAAACGGCGTTATGGTTATGACGATTGATCGTCAATGCGAGCACTCTTAAGAAAGGGAAAACACACACTTTCACCAAGTAGATGGTCTGAGTGCGCGCTGTCGACCCACATACCGGACTCATCGAGCCGCACCGAGCATTCGCCCATCCGTGAGGATGCTGTTTCATGTATATGTCAACACACACACACACACACAGTGCGTGCGCTACAGACTATGAAATGTAATGGTGAAACAACGACGAAACACCTTGCACGCACGAAAATCAAGGTCGCTCTCACGATCTCTCCACCTCTTCTTCATAATGTGCAACTGCTCATGCATGAATTGTGAAGAATTGTCACAAATGTTAGACGAATAATGGATAAAGAGAACAATATTTTGCGATGAAAAAGAGTGATGGAAATGAATATAAAAATATGAAAGATAAATCGTGGCTTTTCATTTTTTTTTCTTCCTTCCCATTCTTAGTTTCATTGGAACACATTAGCGATAAAGAAAAATATATGTCGAATATAAACATGACAATTATTAATTAGCAGTTGAAGTGTGAACAATATACAAATGAGAAAAAAGTTGGGATCGCGTTCAATGAATTGGATAAGATTCTGGTGAGACATTTATAAACAAAATCAAGATTTTATGCATTGACATTATCAGCACTTGGGGTAACAAAGAATTAACACAGAAAGTTTACTCAACATTATACATTGTTTAAACGTTATCGGCCGATACAAGTGTCACGTTCGAGTATAGGAAACATGTAACGCGTGAATACATGAAAAGTGTGATTGGTCATCATGTATATATTTGATTGTCTTGCATTTTTGAGTGAATTAAAGAAATTGTGGTGACAACACCTCAGATAAGGAGGAAATGTTGTGAATATATGTCACGAAAGAGTTTGTTTTGGATTATATACATGCATACAGTTGATGAAGAAAATGTTATGCATCCGTGATGATTTTTCAATTTCGTTAACAACCTATATCTTCCCTTTTTACTTTTTGGTTTCATAAAATTTCCCAACATCTCCACGAATTGTATACCAAGCTTGTGCAAACACTTGTGAACGGAAGAATATTTGGAAAAAACATCACTTCCAACTTCTTATGAATAAATGGGAGACACAAGTGAACGACGAAATGAGCAGATGATAGAATGGGATTGAACGTGGAAATGGATATTGTCACTTGAAATGAAGATTGATTGAGCCCTGCTGTTGTTTATATGATGGGCCAATTAGAATAGAATATTATATTCGGTTGGCGGTGCGTTTTTTATATCTATTGTCTCCTCAAATACGACACTCGTCAACTTCCAATGCAATTAGTCTGACAAACATGAAAATATCACATCTATAGCATATGATTATTTTTCTCGTGCTCATTATGCATTTGAGGATGTAACATTTTTCAATTCATTTATTTATTAATTTTTTTTCTCTATCTCATTCATACATGTTTACTTTCATCAATTTCCACGTTTGGTGATCGTGTCCAAATATTATATTAAAAAAGTGTGAACATAATTATAATCATTCCGAGTTTGTATTGACTTCCTATTCAACGTCATACTACTTCGAAAAATAACGATGTCATTGAAATAACATTGCGGAACTAACTCAAATTTGAATCTCCTGTATTGTGGAATTTGTGTGTTTTAGTAACATGTGTTGCAGTAATGTGAGCATTGTAAAAGTTCAATGTGGAACCGTTGATTGTAAAATATTGCATCACAGCATTATTGCGTGTAGTGAGAATGAGTTAATTGACAAGTTTCAATGAGTCATTCATGAAATTTATTTTATAAATATATAGTATATTACTATATAATTTATCACATGCATTGATTCAACATAATATTTGACCAGTTCATGGTGTCACAAGTCTTTTCGAATATATATATATTTGAATGCGCAGTGAAATGTGACAATTAACGAATATCGCTTCAAGTACGAGCGGAATGCAGCTCAATTACTTGGGAGCACTTGAAAGTGCAGTGTCCGACGTCATAAATGAATTGTGCAAGTGTATATGAAAATATCTTGGATAAGATATAAAAAAAAAAGAAAGACCGGTTTGGCACACAACTGTACCTAGTATATATGAAAGTCTCCTATCGTGTCCGCATATTTACATATATTCATATTTATAACCACATGTTTGAAGCTGTGCTCATATATTAGGAACTCAAGATTGGCAAATTTTTTAATAATCATCGATGATGATTATTAAATATCATAATGTTTCACTATTTCATATTAATTTCTATATAATGTTTGTCTATTGCCGCTGTAAAGACTGTTGAATTCTCCGATCAATATATTGTTTCATCGATATAATAATGAGTGTATGAATTTTCGCGCGCGTACTTACCAACTAATTCCTCACAAAATCATCTCAATCGTGAGAATTTTCAATAAATTTAATGAAATATTCAAAAATTGATATGATCTCCTCGCGATTTTGACAAGGTATTCGACAAAATGGTCTCACGCGTATGCTAAACAATCGTAAATGAGCGTGATGTTGTGAGGATTAGAAACAATATCAGTAGAATGAAATGAGAGAATTCCGAGAGAACAACTGCAGAGAACTGAATAAATTCAATTTGGTTTTTGCGAATCTCATTTTATTCATTTATCTCTCAGAAACAGACTAATATTTCTATTGTTACATTAAAAAAATTGAATTGCGAACATCAATAGATTTGTTCTTTTCATATCGCTCTTCTTTGTATCGCATGCGGCAAGACAAAGAATAAGAAGGTTGAAAATTAACAAGACAAGATACCCTATAAACGACATTGTAAACTTGTTTGTTTGCTTGTTTGTTTGTTTTTCCTTTTTTTTTTCCTCCAAGAAAAAAAAGTATTCATCATCTTATCTATATACGTTGCCATTGTTGAACGGAGGAGACATCAATTCAATTGATGTAAGATTCCACTTTGATTTATGTATTCGAAGTAGAAATTTTGTTGGCGATAATGAGAAGATGTAGAAAAATTAAAAATATAGTCAGCCAAATGATTACGTATGCCGTATAAGACAGAAAACTACTGAATGTTTTTCACGTCGCATTCTTGAACGCAGCAATACCCCACCTTCCGCTGGACAACAATAGAATCATGATATATTTCAGATGCGTCAATCAATCGTTTCACAGGTTGTGTAGTGACGTCTGAAAGCGAGCTACATCGCAGTTGTTTTCTATTTGCAAATATAGTCGATTGCTAATAGTTTGAATATTCTTCAACTACGTTTTCATTTATTATATATGTCTCTATAAATATATGAATAGAGAAGAAGAATGAAGAGACGGTGCGCTGAATAATTCAAAAATGTATGTTTAAATTGTTTGCGTTATCACATGTCACTTCAACATAGATGTATAATCTACCCAAGTGAGAGTATAATACTCCCGTATTAATTAAGTGCATGTTGAATGGGTAGAAGAAAAAAAATATTGATGAATAAAAAAGAACACCATCAATAAGAAGGTTGTGAATGACATCAAAAAACTGCGTGCGTCGTGATTAGAAAAGATAAAGCGCCAAAAACAGCGACTAGTATTATATGGGAGTATGAGCAGGGAAACCATATAGTTAGTGTGAAAAAAGGAGTTACATACATATAAGTTTAAGAAAGAGTCGTGATGGCGCGCGATTGCGAGAAAGTCAAGAGCGCGTTGGTCGCAACGGCGACTTGAATATGGATCCGCCAGTTAACCTACTTATGGAGCTACAAACAAGAATTCCCGCCCCGGATTGCGATATCTGACATTGCGTATTGGTGTAAATTACATGAACATCGAGTGTACAATTTTTCTTATCTTGTTTTTCTTTATCAGTTTCATCAGATTCATTTACTAATGATATTGTGTTCTGACTATGAAAAAATACTATACGGTGCATGAATGGAACACTGAATTAAATAGACGTATAAAAATAACTTCAAATGAACATGCATATCTATGTGATCAACAATGACAATCAACTTAACCTGATATAAATTTATAGTTTGACAACTCAATACGCACGATTTTGTCAAGATTTCATAAAAAATTCCGAAATTCCTTTCTCTATATAATCTCGATGCATTAGTTCTCAGATGGACTAGAATTTTCTATTCAAAGATTAAAGAACATTCATAGAATGTCTCACAAGATGAAGCCGAATCAAAAAATTACAAATTTTCCGAGGTATTTATACATATGTGATGTTATGGTTTAATTTGTTAGATATTATACGATTTATTTGAATTTCGCGCCAGTGTGAATATTGTACAGAAGTAAAACACGGACTTGTACTCAAAATCACAACTAAGCACTGCAATAAGTTAAGTTACATCCATTCTCGGCATGACACTTTTGAAAAAATCAATAATAAATATAAATGAAAATATTTGCTTTGACACCTAATGTTTCATTTGGAGAGGCTCTTTTGTTGAAATCATATGACAGTATGAAAATGATGAGTCAGGCGTCAATAGAAGCACACGCACCTGATGCGTATTGTGTCTCAAGTAAAACAGCTGACTGTCGATTGGAAAGAGTAAAATAATCACAAGCATTGCCAACCGTCGAGTTTACACTTTCAAGTGGTGCGACTTTCACGTGGATGGAAGTGCGGTATGACTCAGTTGAATTTCAATTGAATGAGCGTATGCCCATTTAATTATACTTATCAATAGATTACACCTAACGAAATCTATATTTTAGTTCCCGCGAAATTCAAATTCATCGAAATTCCGAGGTACGAAGCGTAGATGAGAAGAAACAAAGCATAACGTTGCATTGTAAACAGACACTTCATTACATAATATATGGATGATCTGCTGTAAATCCGGTTAAGACAAATTAATGAATGGATTAAAAAAAAATTTTTACAAGTCAATTGCACGCCATTCTGTAATTTTCGTCATCGCATACATTTCAAACTTCATTGAATTATTCTTTTATGGATGAAGCGATTCACGTGCTAGCGTAACTGAAGAATCGTGACAATATAGATTAATGGACTATAAATTTCCTATGTCAGGTTATGTCATTTGAAACGCTTGACATCGCGTTCTAGCATATCGAGAATATATTTTCTCGTGTAACTCACTGAACTATGTAAGATACTGTAAAAACACTCACTCGATATTGCTGTACCAGAGTGTTGACAGGTTGTTGAATCTCATGATGATGGAATTTAATATAGCTCATCGTAATTCTCCTCGTTAATTGGAAAATACATCCAGATTGTTGACACAACTTCTCAACCTGAGCACAGAACCGACTCGAGCCTATACACGCCATAGCGAAAACGGGAGTGACACTAATACTGCCTTTCGAGTTGCTGTTCACTGCCTCGACTTCTCGAGTCTCACCAAGCTCCACGACCACGAGTGCTCACGAGCCACTTCCCGCTGTTCCCGCCATCTCATACTTTCCCCACCCTGCATCCACTATGGGCAGCTTTGAACCCCACAATCAATCCCACCATCGGTCAATAAAATTCCGTTCCCTTATTATTCTCACGTCGTCGTTATCATTATCACCATCCTGTTAAAAAACAGCGATCATCTATTCCAACAGTTCGACAGCTTTTTCATAATCTGTAATAGCTAAAGAGGTGATGACATGCCCAAAAAATCGTGTTAAAAAATATCGACCAACAAATGTTGCAGACAATAAGAAAAAGGCGGTACTAACCTCATCATTGCATTTTCAATGTTAATTTGATTTTACTTTTTCGCATATGCCATGCATCTCCCTCCTCCTCCTCCTCCTCCTTCTTCTTCTTCTTCTTCTTCTTCTTCTTCTTCTTCTTCTCCTTATTAAGCACGAATCTTTGGCATTTTCACAGCTTTTATCGGTGCTGTATAGTCTTTCATCTTCATCATAATTCATGCTACTATAGCATCACAGGTATTATTGCAGTCCCTTAAATCTGTAGATGTAATCAATATAATTAAATAACAATTGAATGTGGCACAATACAGTATAGTGAATGCATGTGCTAAGCCGCCACATGATGTTTCTCGGTTTTATATTGTACTTCATTCTAGTCTCGCAATTACAAATGCGAATTTTCATCAGTAAGAAAATGACCGTCACTTATGGCCTCTACAGAAAATTGACGATTTTGTCTGTCAGTAATAATTTTTTTTATATTTCGTGCATAATTTATCGTCAACCATTCTTTGATCAGTCGAATGAAGTGAATATTGATGGCTGCCTGTACTGATTCTTTCAAATCAACCGACATTCCGATGCAGTTTTAATCGTCAACTCATTATTAAGCGATTTCATTGAATTCCTGCTATACGATAGCGAATATTTCTATTTAAGCATCCTCGTCTCGTCCTCCAATTCTTTTATAATTAACTAACTTTAATGTTGCTTATTTTTACATTTCAATCCTTTTCACAGATATAGATTGGAACGTGCCTCTTATAAATCATTTGTAGCCGTAACTTTCAACTTTCATTTTACTAGACAAGGCTATTCTCTGAGTTTACATGGTATAGTTCATGTAACTACAACAGATGGCGCCGCTTTGATGTCAAAATAGTCCGCAAGGTTGGTAGTCCTGTGAAGGAGGGGAGATATCAACACATCATTTTCCTACGACGGACACTACAAATTCGGGGTTGCTATTAGACTCCCCACATTTCAAAATGTCACTATGACGAAGATACAAACTTCGATGTGTAACTCGTCGGATTTGTTAAAATTAATTGTGGA
>JAPYZF010000731.1:0-20108 GCA_030523045.1 Meteorus cinctellus
ACCAATGTTCAATATTTATTTCAGGCTGCAACTGCAGTTGCAAAATTTGATGGAATAGTCAACGCCACCGATGATGGACCATCATGTCCACAACCTGATTGGGGTTTCCGATTTATGTCTGAAGATTGTCTTCGTTTGAATGTCTACACAACTGCAGTAAATATCTAACAACAAACTTAAAATAACCATCAGAAATAATTTACATGAATTCAATTTCCATTTCAGTTACCACAAAAATCATCAAAAAATGATCCAGGCAAACCAGTCATCGTTTTTCTTCATCCTGGTGGGTCGTTGGCTCTCTCTGGATCGTCACATGATTTAGGTCCACAAATAATGCTCCAACATGACATCGTATTAGTTCTACCAAATTATCGACTGGGAGCTTTAGGAATGTTGAGCACTGGAGATGAAAGAGCACCAGGAAATGCTGCATTGAAAGATCAAGTTTTGGCTCTTAAGTGGGTCCAACAAAACATCAAACAATTTGGTGGTGATCCAAATAAAGTTACATTCGCAGGATACGGTGACAGTGCAAAGAGTGTGTCTTTGCATATGGTTTCACCATTAAGCAAAGGTTTATTCCAACGTGCAATTGTCATGAGCGGCGCTGCAACAACACAAAAACCATTCCCAACTGAACAAACAAATCTTGCTTTGAAACAAGCTGAAGTTCTTGACTGTCCACATGACACAGTCGCCAATGCTTTGAATTGTTTATACACTAAAACATCAGACGATTTTGCTAATTCATTTTCTAGACTTATTGTAAGTCTTTGTAATATTAAACATCACAATTCAATTCTATTTTACTAACAAAATTCAATCATCATTTATATAATTTTATTTTAGAATCCAAATGGTGCTCCAAGTGAAATTTTCCAGCCAGTTATTGAACCAGAAGGTCCTGATGCGTTTCTTACTGGACAACCAGAAGATCTCATTAAAACAGGAAAATTCAATGACGTTCCAACCTTTGCTGGTATCAATAAAGATGAATTTGGATTTCTTGTCATAAGTAATTGTCAAACTTCTTTCTATTATTTTATTCATTATTTTAATATTATACTTTAATTGTTAAATGATTAATAAATAATATTTGTTGTAATGTTAACAGGTGATGAAGAAGCAGCGCAAAAAGGTAATAATCAAGGGTACAATAATTTATATGAGAACTGGAGTGAACTTGCACCACAACGTTTTGGGTATGAAAGTGGAACACCAAAATCATTGAGCATCAGCAAAGAATTCAAAACATTTTATCTCAATGATGAACCACTTCGACAAGGACATTACCATGGACTTGCAAAAGTATTTTATTCATCAGAATTTTATTTTACATTCAAATTATCTTTTCTAAATAACATTTGATTGATTGTTACAATTTTATTGTTTAGTTCTATGCTGACGCCTGGGCAGGTTTCCAAGTTTATCGACTTGTTCAATTGTTGGCTGAATATTCAACTCAACCAGTTTATTATTATCATTATACATATAAAGGTTGTGATACGTACAAAAGATGGTCCAATGGAACACATTTTGGTAAAGGAAAATCAAGAATTTATTCCTTAGTTCAATATAATGACATCAACTTCATTAATTTTATTTTTTCTTTCAGGTGTTTCTCATTATGATGAAATATTAATTTCATATAAAATTGCGGGACGTCCTCATTGTGAAAAAGACTTGGCAGTTGCTGGTCCTGCTGATGACTTGGTAACAAACTTTGCAAGATTTGGAAATCCAACACCAAGTGATGCTAAACATTCTGAGTTGAAATGGGAACCAACAACTAAGGAACATCCAAAGTATTTGCAATTTGGATTAGAACCTAAAATGATATCTGGATATATTAATGAAGAGCGGATGAATAAATGGAACGAACTATTTCCATTGGAACCAGTCGCGACTAAGGTGAGAAATTAATTGTCATGATGAATTTGTGATAAAAAAATAGAATTGAAGATCAGTCGATGGTTAATTTCACTGGTTATAAACCTTGAAAAGAAAATTAGAAAGATAAAAATATTTAATGATAACTTAGAATTATTTTGGGATTGGATGATGTCACTTGTTTACTCTTCACAATAATTGAATTTTTGTTGGATATCTTTTGCTTCTATTATTTCTAAAAAAGATAACAAAATCATTTAGTTCTCTACATATCAAAAGCAATTAAATTCTGTTATTGATTTATCCTATGAAAAAATACTGCACAGGGATAAATTTTAATTAAGTTAGAATAATCATGAGGATTTATTAATTGTTGTTTTGTTGTGCTTTGGCGTTTGCTGATCAGTCTCGACATCATGAGGATTTGCTAGTTCAATCACCAAGTGGTACATTCAGAGGTTCGATATTGAAAACATATAAAGGAAAGGACATTTATTCCTTCCGTGGTATTCGCTATGCTGTCCCACCAACTGGTAAAAATCGATTCAATGTAAGTCCAAATTAAATGTCAAATACTTTTTGTTTCACAATTGATTAATGCCTGGACACGTTGAAGAAAGAAGAATAAAATACCAGTGATGTAATCAATGTTCAATATTTATTTCAGGCTGCAACTCCAGTTGAACAATTTGATGGAATTTTCAACGCTACCAAAGATGGACCATCATGTCCACAACCTGATTTTGGTAATCGAATTATGTCCACCGATTGTCTTCGTTTGAATGTCTACAGCAATGCAGTAAATATCTAACAACAAATTCCAAATATTAATCATCAGAAATAATTTACATTAATTTAATTTTCATTTCAGTTACCAGATGAATCATACAAACCAAAAAAACCTGTCGTTGTTTTCATTCATGCTGATTCATTCATCAGTTCTTCTGGTTCTTCATATGAATATGGTCCAGGAATACTTCTCGAACAAGACATTGTATTAGTTCTACCGAATTATCGACTTGGAGCTTTAGGATTTTTAAGCACTGGTGATTCATTAGCACCAGGAAATGCTGGATTGAAAGATCAAGTTCTTGCTCTTAAGTGGGTCCAACAAAATATTGAAAGTTTTGGTGGTGATCCAGATCATGTAACAATAGCTGGACAAGGTTTTGGTGCTTGGTGTGTGTCATTGCACATGGTTTCACCATTAAGTAAAGGTTTATTCCATGGTGGACTGCTTTCTAGTGGTGCTGCAACAAGTCAATATAATTTCCCAAGTGATCAGAATCATCTTGTGATTGAACAAGCAAAACTTCTTAAATGTCCACATGACACAATTGCCAATGCTTTTAATTGTTTGCGTTATAAAACAGCAGATGAATTCTCTTATTCAATCACAGGACTTACAGTGAGTTTATTCTATTACAGATTTTTATATTTTGGTAAATCTTTTTCTCTGATTATTTGAATTGATTATCAGGGACTGAGTGGTCGTCCAATGTTCGTTTGGTCTCCAGTTGTTGAACCAGAAGGTCCTGGTGCGTTTTTAACTGGACAACCAGCTGATCTTATTCGAGAAGGAAAATTCAATTCTGTTCCAGTTTATATTGGTGTTAATAAAGATGAAATGTCATATCTTGTCATAGGTAAATTTACATTTTTATTAAATTTATTTCTCAATGTTGGGATCATTGAGAAATTGATTGATATTTTTATTGATTTATTTTAGATGCTGTAGAACAAGCGCAAGGTGGTAGCACCCAATTGTTCGATGAATTAAAAGACAAATGGTATGACCTTGCACCAAAATATTTTGGTTATGAACTTGGCACACCAAAATCATCAAATGTCAGTGAAGAATTGAAGCAATTTTATTTCAAAGATGGATTTCCTGGATTAAATAATTACCAAGGACTTGCAAATGTATGTTGTTTATTATAATTATACTTTTTTATGTTGTATAAAATTTATTCTATGGATATGTCATTGGTAAATTGGGATTTTGATTGGTTTTTAGCTTTATATTGACTCTTTGACTGGTTTCCAAGTGCATCGATTTGTACAATTGTTGGTTGAGTATTCACCTAAACCAGTTTATTATTCTCAATATGAATATGAAGGTTGTGACACTTATGTGACATGGTCAAATGGAACACGATTTGGTAAGGGAAAAGTCAATAGTTTTTAGTTTGTTATAGTAAATTTAAAATCAAGAAACAATTTGATTTGATGAAAATTAAATCTTTGGCCTTAGGTGTTGTGCACTTTGATGAAATGCTTCTGGCTTTTGAAATTGGTGGACGTCCTGCTCATTGTCAAAGAGATTTAGATCGTGTTGGACAAGCTTTGGCATTAGTAGAAAATTTTGCGGCAACTGGTGATCCAACACCAAGCAAAGCTACGAATTACGCTGAAAAATGGCAACCAATAACGAAGGAACATCCTCAGTATTTATATTTTGGTGAAGTTTCTGAGATGAAACCTGGATATGTTAATGAAGAGAGAATGAAGAAATGGGATGAGTTGTTCCCATGGACAGCGGGAGCTGTTTAAACCTCAATTCAAATTCTTGATTTTGGATTGTCGCGTTTTGTTGTTATTTCTTCAACTCCATCAGATATTTGGAAGGAGAATTGTTAATTACTTTAGTAACATGAAAGAGTAATTATTAAATTGTCTGTGGAAATGAAAAGAATATTAAAAATAATAAATATATTCAACCAGTTAATTTTGTTTTGAATCTTGATTTTCTGTTTATCGATATATAATTGGCTGTACAATGTGGGTGAATAAGAACAAAGATGGGAGAAATAAAAAGATGTAGCAACTGTGACACGACTTATCATCCATATCCAAAGATATTGTGATGTTATTTAATGCTGAGTAGTCTATGCATTAATGATTATCGTACTTGTTTTTTCTATTTGTAGTCTCGTGAAGTTTCCCACATGTTCTCAAGTACCAATTTCAGAATAAAAGATGAAGAGTTCTTGATTAGCTATCGGCATCATCTCTTTTCATTTCTTCTTTCATCATCGTCAAGATATTTTTCTAGGTTGCTCTCTTACACTTTTTGAAGGAATAAATTTCAATGAAACAGAAACTCTGTTTGTTTTTCTGGATAAATCCACTTTCAATCTGTTTACAAATGCGATTCACGCTAAACTCATTGATAGAGAGATTCTCTTTCTTCATGAATACATGAACTATTTTTTCTAATCACCCACTCTGGAGTTGCCTGTTTATCTTTGGATTCAAGTTATTTTAATTGTGATGATGAGGAACAGTTGGAGTGGTGAATTCAAGGAAGAGTATATGAATAGAGTTAAGAATACATAAAGACTCAATTATTTTTTTCCAATTAATAAATGAAATATTTATTCAAACATTTGACATCAACTCAAAGATTGAAAATTGTAATTTATACACCTTGACAGTGTCCATGAATTGAAATCAATGATAATAAGTAAAACAGAAAAGAATTGAAGAATAAAAACAGGAATTTAATTCCTTCGTCACGTTAATTATGTGACGGCAAGATCAATCATCTTAAACTGTGATGACTGAGGCAGATGCGAAAAGCTCATCATATTTGTCCATATTTTTTTTATGGTAATATCCTTGCACCATCTTAGTAGAAGAGCCGCTGAATTCGTAGTATTGTGGATTGACCGAGGTGAATTTTTCCCACTTGACTTGATAAGCCTGGGATTGACCTTCGACCATTGGGTAACCAGTGGCTGCAAAGTTCTTGAAGAATTCGAAAATCTGTTGGTTATATCCTAACTCTTGTTGAGAGAGTTCTGGGTATCCCTCTGGTTTGAAGAGGAAGGAGAACAGATCACCACTGAAAACACCTGAAATACAAATATTAAATGAATAAAGACATTGTCGAATCAATCATCAACTTCTATACAAAGTGAAAACTATTTCCCATACCAGCGCTTGTTCCATTAGGGAATTTCTTGAAGGGAGAAGTAGGTTGATAGTTGAAGAGAGCATCATAAATTGGCTTCTTGGCATATTGGGCATATTGTTTGACATATTGGTACATTGGATAACCAGACAAAGCATCACCATAAATCTGAAAAAATATCCCAAATCATCAACAATTAATAAATTATCCAAATGAACTTTTGAATAAGTTAAATATATACAAATAAATAACTTACATCTTTGAATATTGGGTAATCGCCAGCTTGGAACTGACCATGGTTGGGGAAGAAATGATCTTTCAATGCTTGGCTGATTTTGGAAGATTGAGGTGTACCACTTTCATAATGAAATTCAACTGGGGCAAAGACAAACCATTTTTCACTGAAGTCGTTGTACTTTTTGTTGTTACCACTGAGTGCTTCAATTTCAGCAACTGGACATCCAAAATAGAATTATTCATCAACTAATTAACAATAAATCATTAAAAAGAATGAACATACTCAGAGCAAAGTATCCATACTCAGATGGGGTTACGAATTTCATGAGTGGAATATCGTGGAATTTTCCCTGAGCTAAAGCGTCCTTCAATTGAATAGTAAGGAAAGGATATCCATTATGAACATCTTCAATAACTGGAGCAATAAGAGCTGATTGTCCATAATTTTCCTGTAAAAATTGAATGATTAATAATATTCAACCAAATAAATTCATATTATTCTAATAAATTATATAAATTGTCTTACAGCAAGTACAGGGTAGGCATTAGCGAATTGTTCAGCTGAGATTTGAGCTAAACAGTTGTAAGTACGTTCAGTAAAGTCGGTTGGGCATTGAAGAAGTTCAGCAAGTTTTGCAGCAATTTCTTTCTGGTGGGTTGGCAATTTATAAACACTTGGTGCACCGCTCACCATTATTCCATGATGGAACAAACCTGCGCTCAATTGCGAAACAATGTGGTATCCTAAACTGGATGAACCAACAATACCATATCCCAACAACGTTACGTTTTGTGGGTTACCACCAAAGGCAGCGACGTTTTGTTGGACCCACTTAAGAGCCAAAACTTGATCTTTGAATCCAGCGTTTCCTGGTGCATATTTATCTCCACTGCTGAAGAATCCATAAACACCAAATCGATAGCTGACAGTTACAATGACGATGTCTTTGTTGAGTGCATAGTATGGGTTTATTGAGTTTGGTGTTGCAAAGGATTGATCATGTTCACCTGAAGACAGCACAACTATGACAGGTAATAAATTTTCTGATGGATATTCTCCTGATTGATTTGATTGCAACTGAAATGAAAATTACCAATTGAATGTGATTATTTTAATAATAAATTAATTCTTATTCATTTCGTTATGTTGTAGAATTTATTTCGTCTGTACTTACGAATGGTGTGTGAAGTGTCAAATGAAGACAATTCTTGTCAACTCTTTCTCCTGCTTTGACAGGTACTCCTGGGCAGAGTGGTCCCTTTCCAGTTGCGTCATAGATTTCACCAAAGTGGTACGCTGGTTCTGCAGCCTGATCGAATGAACATGAAAGTTAGGTGTCATTGAGAATTAAATCCAAAGACAGAATCAACAATTTCATTCTCCTTTTATCCATTTTTCAGATGTTTATCAAAGGAGTAAAGAAGAAATATTATTATTTGAATTAAACTTACTTTGAATTGATCAATACCAGTTGGTGCATGAGCATATAATATATTTGAGAATGAATAATATGGACGACCAGATTGAGTGTAGGAGGTTCGACCATTGTAGATTGTACCAGTATTTACATTCGGACTGAGCCTTATTGAAATGTCTGAGGCCAATGCCACAGTGCAACAAAGCAATAATGCAAAAATCTTCATGATTGCTGCAACTCACCAAGTATTTATGATAAATACAAATCGGTACTTTTCAAATGCTGAAGCTTTTCGTACTGGAGATGTACTGTCTTCAACGTTGGAAGATTGACTGTGCTATTTCGAAAAAAAACTCGGAATTTATACTGAATTTTGGGAAGATTTTAACACAGGAGAAATGTTATCATTTTTTTTCAATCCAGAATCAATCAAAAAAAATGAGATGATTGATTTAATATCAATAGATCTATTTCAGTTTATTTAATAATATTTGAACAAACAAAAATCCAATTAAATAAACTCTGATAACTTTTTTCAATTAACTATTGTAGATAATTCAATGGATTTCTAATTTGGTGAAACAGAAGAAATGAGTTAGCCAAAGTGGAAAGTTTCATTAATTGTAATGACAATTTGAGTGATAGAAAAAGTCACCTTGAAATGATAAAATTCGAACTAATACAAAACAAAATAATTGGATGTTATTGAATCGATAAACAATTATGGAATTTATCTTTCACTTTATTGTTTTATAATTGTCAACCTTGAACGAGACTATTTGCTCTTTTGTTTAAATCATTTTAAAAATGTGATTGATGGAACTTTCCACTTTTGCTAGCTCATTTCTTCTACATCACATCAAAAATATAATAAATTGTTTATAATTATTGATTGATAAAGGTTTCAAGGTTTGCTTGATTGGATTTTTGTTTGTTCGAGTTTTATAAAATAAATAGAAATAGATCTATTGATATCAAATCAATTATCCAATTTATTTTGATTGATTTTGCAGTTGAACCCATAACAGAATTGTTTTCTTTCTTGATGTGTTATTATATTTATTATTAAATACTTGAGTTTATCTTTGTCTTTGCAGAGTGGGGGTTCCAACGTGGAATAGAATAAACATTGTGATAGGATGACAAATCTTTGAAAATAAACATTCGATACTTACCAAAATCTTTATTGACTTGCATCAGTCATGAAGATTTTTGGATTCTTACTCTGTTGTACTATGGCACTCGCGACAGACGTTGTGTCCGATGAAAACCCAATTGTAACAACTCCAAGTGGATCTTACAAAGGTTTGATAATAAAATCACACTTGGGAAAAGACATTCGCGCATTTCTTAGTATTCGTTAAGCTGAAGCACCAACTGGTCAACATCATTTCAAAGTAAGTTCAATCCAAATGATAACATTAATTCTTGATTTGTATAATAAACATGTTGAAATGAAGAGATTGAAAAAAGCAAAGTGACCTGGGTGATGTTGAGTTCATTAAAAAAGATCCAACACTTTCACTTTTCATCTCTGACAAAAAATAAAATTATCCTAAAGTGGAACAATAAATTTCCATGTCATTTAATCCTTAGGCAACTGATCATGAATGAATTCATCATTGCCCAATTCATCTTACCCAGAATATTCATTTTCATTATTGCCATTAATCAAGAATTAAACTTCCCATAGCAATTTCATCAACGTTTATATTTATATGCCTCGAATAATAATTTCCCCTCGCTATTTTCCTTTCAATTCTTATCTTCAGCTTAAAATTACAATCGCCTGATATTTAATATAACTATTATTCCAAGTTGTCATATTCGATGAGGTGAACAAAAGCGAAATAATTGTGAACAGATAATTTAACCGTTGGAAGAAATATTATTTTACGATTAATCAATAGAAATTGTTTATAATCAAAACAATGTTTATAGATTGCGTTATTATAAATGATTCCAATCGAATTTTCTGCCAGTTAAGAAGTTTAACATTGTGCTGAATACATTCATCCAATAAATCATCACTTCAATCAATTTACATCTAATAATTAATTATAATTATTACACAGCCGTCATAATCATGAAAGTATTTGGTTTGCTGTTCTGTTGTGCTTTGTCATTTGCCATTAATTTGGAAAACGAAGTAAATCCAATTGTCCATTCACCAACTGGATCTTTTCGTGGTTCAATATTGAAATCACATTCAGGAAGGAACATTTATTCATTCCGTGGTGTTCGTTATGCTATCGCACCAACTGGTGCAAATCGTTTCAAAGTAAGTTCGATTCATTTTATAACATTTCGACATTAGAAAATAATTATTTTAATAAAAACAATCTCAGCAACTTCTTTGAATTTAATTCTGTCGTATTTAAATGTTGTTTATTATTCATTATAGGAAGCAACTTTAGCTAGGCCACATATTGGAATATCTGACGCTACTCATAAAGGACCAGTCTGTGCACTGCCTTATAAAGATGAAGAAATCTCTGAAGATTGTCTACTATTAAATGTCTACACTCCATCGGTAAGTCGACAAAATTACAAATTGAATCAGAAATTAATCACATTCAATTGAAAATTTCTATTCCAGTTACCATCAAATCAATCAGGACATTTTCAACAGCATTCAGGCAATCCTGTCATCGTTTTTATTCATCCTGCTGCATATTCACATCCTTTTGGATCATCATATGGATTAAATCCACAATATGCACTTGATCAAAATATTGTTTTGGTAACAATAAACTATCGATTAGGAGTTTTAGGATTCTTAAGCACTGGAGATGAAAGAGCACCAGGAAATGCTGGATTGAAAGATCAAGTCTTGGCTCTTAGATGGATCCAAAATAATATCGCAGCTTTTGGTGGTGATCCAAATTCTGTATTATTAGCAGGTCAAGATACTGGTGCAGAGAGTATAACAGCGCACATTGTCTCATCAATGAGTTCAGGATTATTCCATAGAGCATTAGTCATAAGTGGTGCTGTAAACACTGCAGAAGAATTACCAACTGAACGTAAAGATATTGCTAAAGAATTGGCTAAACTTCTTGGATGTCCAAGTGACTTTTCTGATAATATGTTCAATTGTTTGGGTGGTAAATCAGTTGGAGACATTGCTAATACTCATGAACAACTTAGTGTAAGATTTGTTGGAATTTTCTGGGTTACCTGGATGTTAGAATTGAATTTATTTTGATAATATTTGTGCAATTATCACAGGCATTTAATGGTCATTCAGTTGCTTGGACACCAGTTGTTGAACGAGTGGGAATAAATGTTGGAAGACCTTTCCTAAGTGCTCAACCAGGTGATATTCTTCGTTCGGGACATGCTAATTATGTTCCAATTATTATTGGTGTTAATAGAGACGAATTGGACTACGTTCCAAGAGGTAAATTCAATGTTCATACGGATTTTGTTTATATGATTAATTAAATTTTATTAAATTGATTATAATGAAATGTTTTTTATGAATTTATGGAAGCAGTGACGCAATTGCAGAATGGTACTAATCCATTGTTTAATGAACTAAATAACAATTGGATAGAACTTGCACCGAAAATATTTAATTATGAACGTGGGACACCAAAATCATTCCAAATCAGTGCAGGATTGAGAGAATATTATTTTCACAATCAACCTATTAACGAAGGCAATTGCCACTCGCTTGGAAATGTATTTTATTTCTTTGTGTACTTTTATCTTTTATCAGAAGTTATTTTTTTGGAAATAATTATTTGGTGATTATTATTGGGAATTTATTTTTAGTTATTGTCTGATGCTCTGGTCAATTTTCCAATTCATCGATACGAAAGATTGATGGCTGCTCATTCACCTCAACCAGTTTATTATTATCAATATAATTTTGAGCATTCTGATAGTTACAAGACATGGCCTAATGGAACACATTTTGGTAAAAAGAAATATTTTATTTCAATTGAATTTTCTTTTTTAAATCAAATTTTGTGTTAGTTAGAAATTGTTTGGTTTTCTTTGATGATTCAGGTGTTGTCCATTTTGATGAACTGTTTACACTCTTTCCAATTGCTGGACATGCTGTTACTGATCAAACATGTTTGGCACGTAGTCAAGAACTTTGGAGATGGAATATGAACTTTGCTAAATGTGGAAGTCCAATGATAGAAAGTGAACTTAAAAAAGGATCTTTTAGATGGGAACCATCAACAAAAATGAATCCAAAGTATTTAGAATACAATGGAGAGGAGAAGAGAATGTCACATGGGATTATCAACGAACAGAGAATGAACGTATGGGACAGACTATTTTCATCGACTTAAATTGATGGGGAATAATTAAAAGTCTATGGAATATTTTTCTTTATTCGAAATATGAAAATTATTCATCATCTGAATTAACATCTGATTGTTTTCTTAATAAACAACAATAAAATTCTATAAATTGTCCTCGATAAAATGTCTAAACATTATTTCATTGTTGTTAGAATTATAACAATTAATTATTAATTATTAAGAACCTAAAAAAACATTTGTAGTTCCATTTTAAATCAATTATGTAATTAATAATTGACAATAATTTTATAATCTTGGCCACTGTGACAAGAAATATACAAATGACCTAAATTTTATTTAACTAAAACATATTTTTTACATTTCAGGATGTTTCATATTAATTTTTAAAAATAAACAACTCTGATCTAGTTTGTTTCATTAATTTATTGTTTATTATTAAATTATTTATCATCACAATCAAATAAATTAAATGGAATTAAATAATTTGATATGTCAATGTAGGCCACTGTATAAATACCAAATGTTTTTTGAATCATTTCAATAGTTCATCATTTGATTATCAACAAAGTCATATAAAATGAATTTAACAATTGTCTTCATATTCTTTACATTTTGTTCTTTAGTATTTGGTGAAAAGTACACAATTGATGGAGAAAATTTAGGACATGAAGAAATAAAAAGATGTGGAAAAAATGGTGATGAAAAGAAAGTTTATACTTATGAGATAACACATCACACTATGTTGAATTTAACTTATGATTTCTTCAATGAGGCTACAATTATTAAAGTTGATGGACTTATGGCAGTGAAAGTGGTGTCAGTGGAGCCAATTGAAATACGTACGATGGTATTAAATGGATTTCATGAAGAGAATGATTGTAAAATTTATGAAGGTGATTTACAAATTGTTGGTAGTCAACATTGGGAGAAACAAATTGCTCATATTGGTATTAAAGTGACAATTCCACGAATTGGTGTTCCAACACTTCAAAATTATGTTTATGCTGGATCTTGGGGAAAAAATATTGAATGTGTTGAAGCAGTTTCTTCTTTATCTTCAATAGAAATTGCTGATTGATTGATTGGATGGTTAAACGATTGATTGAAATTTGATTGATATAAATTGATGTCTACTTTGAGTTTGTTTTTCTAATGTTCATTTACCAGTAAAATGAAATGTTGGATAAATAAATAAAGTTTATTTTTTAAATTGTTTCATTTAGATTTCAGTATTGAATTTTATTCATTTCTCATTATTTTTCTTTTCAATTTTATCTTTCATTAAAGATCACATTTTATGTAATGAAGAAATTATTATTTAAAGCTGTAATAATTAATTGTTCATATATAAGTGGAATAAAATGAGGAGAATAAACAACAAATGGTGAATGTATTATACAAAATTGTGTAGGTTTAAGATAAAATAAAATAATTACAAATGATTTTGTTTATTCAACGTTTATTAAATGTCGGTTATATAATGAGTTTCACTTTGGTCTCTACTGTAGTCAGTGGATAATTGCGGTGGATACTGTGGTAGAATAAGGCTAGTGGATTTGTTGAATTTATATTTAATAATTGAAAGAAATTTATCTGAAACTGTAGAAGTCATGAGAATATTTAGTTTATTGTTCTGTTGTACTTTGGCAATTGCCTCAAAGTCAGGAAATAATGGAAACCCAGTTGTCCATTCACCAATTGGTTCTTTCTGCGGTACCAAATTGAAATCAGATTTGGGAAGAGACATTTCTGCTTTTCTAGGTATTCGTTATGCTGAAGCACCAACTGGTCATAATCGTTTCAAAGTAAGTTTAATCTAACTGATAATATTTATATGAAATTATTTCGTCTTCACTTGGAATCGATTTTTAGATCATGAGTTGGTGTGAATGATTTTAGCAAGCGATTCCAGTTGAATGTCATGCTGGAACTTTTGATGCGACTGAAGATGGACCAATTTGTCCACAACCAGACGCAGACTCTCAAAAAATGTCTGAAGATTGTCTTCGATTGAATGTCTACACCACTGCAGTAAATAAATTGGATAATATTGCAAATAGAATGGAAATTGTATTGATAATTGACATTAATCCAATTTCTATTTCAGTTACCAGATAAAAAACATCAACCAAGCAGACCTGTTGTAGTTTTTTTTCACCCTGGTGGTTTTGCCAGGTCTTCTGGATCATTACACGAATTTGGACCACAATTTGTCCTTGATGAAGACATAGTTTTTGTTACACTGAATAATCGATTGGGAACTTTAGGATTTATGAGCACTGGAGATGAACGAGCACCTGGAAATGCTGGATTGAAAGATCAAGTTCTTGCTCTTCGTTGGGTCCAAGAAAATATCGCAGCCTTTGGTGGTGATCCAAAGTCAGTGACATTGTACGGTCACAGTGCAGGTGCAATTGGTGCTACATTGCACATGGTATCACCAATGAGTAAAGGATTATTCCATCGTGTAATGATCGCCGGTGCTGCTGCAACCACTCAAAGACCATATCCAACCAATCAGAGTGATGTCGTTAGACGACAAGCTGAACTTCTTGGATGTCCATGTGACAATCTCGACGAAATGTTTGACTGTTTTTATGAAAAACCAGCTCAGGCGTTTGTCGATTCGTACGCAGCACTTGAAGTAAGTGGATTATTTACTGGTGTCAATCAGCATTCCAATTAGTTTGAAGTTTTGTCAAGGCAATAATTATTTATTGGATTTTCACAGGCTCACAGTGACTATCCACGACGAGTTTGGCTACCAGTTGTTGAATCGACACAATCTGATGACAGTGATGAGTGCGATGATGATGACGATGATGATAATGTTGAGCCATTCCTCACTGGTCAACCAGAAGATTTAATTAGTGAAGGAAATGCCAATTTTGTTTCACTTTTCACTGGCGTTCTTCGTGATGAATTTGGATATCTCGTTATACGTAAATGGAACCGTTTTTTCAATTAAATTGTCACGATAATATTTTAATTATTAGGAAAGTGATGGAGAATATGTTTTGAATTAACAGCTGCGGAAGAACAAGCACAATGTGGCAACACTACATTATACGATGAATGGAATGAACATTGGGAAGAACTCGCACCAAGACGTTTTGGCTACGAAATTGGTACACCAAGATCTTCCCACATCAGTAAAGAACTGAAATCATTTTATCTTCATGATGAACCACTTGAAGCAGGCAATTATGAAGGACTCGCACAAGTATTTAACTTATTGTTATATTTTGTATTTACACAGAATTTATTTCGTGATTATTATCAATGAATACAACTGTGAATTTGTTTAGCTTTATGCTGATGCTCTGACTAACTTCCAAATGCATCGATTTGGAAGATTATTGGCTGCTTATTCACCTGAACCAGTTTATTATTATTATGGCAAAAACCCAGTGGAAGACACTTATGCAAGATGGTCAAATGGAACTGCTTTTGGTGAATACAAAAAAAATATTTTCTTACTCCTCAATTTATTTATTCAGTTTGTTATTCCAACCGAAGCCACGAAAATATCGCATAAATAATTGTTTATTCTTTTTAGGTGTTGTTCATTACGATGAATTACGTTTATTATTCAACACGGCTGGACGTCCTGAGCACTCTGAATCCGATAAAGAATTTGCCCATTTTGTTTGGTCCTACCACAGTAATTTTGTCAAAACTGGTGACCCAACACCAAACGAACCAAGTGATGTTGTGCCTAAATGGACACCTTCAACAAATGATCAACCACGATATTACGAATTCTATTCTGCTGAAGGAACGAAAATGGTTGATGGAATTATTCATGCTAAAAGGATGAATTTATGGGACAAATTGTTCCCAATGTCTTCACCTGACTCTACAGAATGTGATGATTAATTTTCTGATAAATTCTTTAAATAAATAATTTAAGTATTTTTATATTATAATTTGCTGCAGGATATTATTTAATTCAGCACAGAGTGATATAAATTGAGATGAATCTCATGAAAAAGAGCTGAATGAATAAATAAAGTTTGGTTATTAAATTGTTTCTGTCTTTTATTTAATTTTTTAATTTTTTCATTGATGATATCTCTAAATTGGAAGGTCTTGATTTTATTTTCAACCTTTAGTTTATTTCTTGATAACTAAAACTGATGAAGGATTATTTTTCTATTGATCTTTGGTGCTTTTGTTGTATTTTATTGCCATCAATTGAGATGTAAAAGTTCGATGAAGATTTCATTTATGTTCACATTTACATTCCAGTATTGAATTTTGTTCATTTTCTGTTATTTTTCTTTTCGATTTTGTATTTTACTTTAGATTATTCTGTTTATTTTTCAGGTGATGTTATTTTAAGTTGTCATAATTGCTCGTTGGCATGAGGGAGGAAGAAAAGGAGAAGGAACAACAAATGGTGAATATGTTTAACAGAATTGTGTAAGTTTATCACAAAGATTAAGATTGCAAAGTTTATTTTTATCGATACATTGTTTATGAAACTTGCTTATATAACGAGTCTCATTTATTTTTTTTTTTCAGTCAGTAGATAATTGCAGTTGATACTTTGGTATAATAAGACCATTAAATTTGTTGAATTTATATTTAACAACTGAACGAAATTTATCTGAAGCTGTGGGAATCATGAGAATTTTTGGTTTGTTGTTATTTTGTACTTTGGCATTTGCTATTGATTCAGAAGAAAATGAAAATCCAGTGGTTGAATCACCAGCTGGATCTTTTTGCGGTTCAATTATGAAATCACAATTGGGAAAAGATATTTATGCTTTTCGTGGTATTCGTTATGCTGAAGCACCAACTGGTCATAATCGTTTCAAAGTAAGTTCAACTGTGCGGGAATTGTTTGTAAATTGTGTGATTAGGATGAATTGAATGAGTTTGTTGATAATTTTGTGTTTATTCTGAAAGATTGAATACTTCTAGCTTTGTCATTGCTGCCATATGTTTCGTCATTTAGTTCTATTTTATCACCCAACTTGCACCTCATCATTTATTTTGTGTTACTAATAATTAAGTATTGAAAATAATTCATCAAGAAAATTCCATCTGTTACGTTTTCTATCTCAAACAATTCATCCTATTTTCTATAATTATTTCGCCTTCATTGATAATCCGAACAATGAAAGAGGAGTTACCAGTCAGGAAGAACTTGGTTCTGATTCATTTATCAATCAAGAGTTAATGTGATTGATTTCAGCCAGCGATTCTAATTGAATGCTATGATGAAACTGTTGACGCGACTGAGTATGGACCAATTTGTCCACAACCAGAAGCAGATTCTCAACAAATCTCAGAAGATTGTCTTCGATTGAGTGTCTACACCACTGCAGTAAATTAACCACAATCAATACCAAAAATCTCCAAATACAACACTCATAAAACATTACAATAATTCATATCACTAATTTCTATTTTAGTTACCAGATGATTCAAGTCAACCAAACAAAGCTGTCTTAGTCTTCCTCAATCGCGGCGCTATGGCTACACCTTCTGGAGTATTATCCGAATTGGGACCAGAGATACTTCTTGATCAGGACATATTGTTCGTTACAGTAAATTATCGCGTAGGTGTCTTTGGATTTATGAGCACTGGTAATGAACATGCACCAGGAAATGTTGGATTGAAAGATCAAGTTCTTGCTCTTCGTTGGATCCAACAAAATATCAAATACTTTGGTGGTAATCCAGACATAGTGACATTGTATGGTCACAGTGAAAGTGCAATTGCCGCTTCTTTACACATTGTATCACCAATGAGTAAAGGATTATTCCATCGAGCATTACTTGCAAATGGTGCAGCAACAACCCAAAAGCCTTATCCATCTAATCGAACAGATCTCGCTCAATTGCAAGCGGAACTTCTTGGATGTCCAACTGACGATCTTGATAAAATGTTTGATTGTCTATATGAAAAACCAGTTGAGGAGTACATGAAGACAAATTCGAAAATGATTGCAAGTGGATTTTATACCAACATAAATTGTCATGTTAATTAATTCAAGTTTTGTTAAGGCTGTGATGATGCTTTTGATTGTTACAGGAATTGAGTGATGAACCAATTCAAGTTTGGACACCAGTTATTGAACATGTACACCATAATGACGATGAATGTGAAGATGATGTTGAAGTATTCCTCACTGGTCAACCAGAAGATATAATTCGTGAAGGAAATGCCAATTATGTTCCACTTTTCATTGGCTCTAACCCTGATGAATATGGATATTATTCCATAAGTAAAATTCAATTCTTCTTCTAATTCATTCGGACTATTCATGAGACTGATGAACTTTATTTGTTTTGAATCTTTAGCTGCAGAAGAGCAAGCACAATGTGGAAACACCACATTATACGACGAATTAAATGACAATTGGGAAGAACTTGCACCAAAATATTTTGAAAGTGGTACATCAAGATCATGTGAAATTAGCAAAGAATTGCGATCGTTTTACTTCAATGATGAACCTCTCAAAGCAGGAAGTGGTCCACAACTCGCAAGAGTAATGTCATTAATTATTATATTTAATAAAACAGAAATTTTGTAGATGTCATTGATGAAAATGTGATTTTATTTAGCTTGATGCTGATGCTTTGAGTATCTTCCAAGTGCATCGATTCCAAGATTTGATGACTACTTATTCAACTGAACCAGTTTTTATTTATCTTTATAACTATCCAAATTCAGACACTGTTGCAAGATGGTCTAATGGAACTCGTTTTGGTAAATGCAAAAGAAATTTACTTTGACTTAACAATTCAATCATTAAATTTTGATTGCAATCAATCACACATGAAAATATTAATTGGATTATTAATTATTTTTTAGGCATTGTTCATCATGATGAAACCACTTTAGTCTTCAATGTTAAAGGACGTCCAGAACATTCTGAAGAAGATATAAAAATAGCTGGTCAAGTTTGGGGATTTGTTGCTAATTTTGCAAGATGTGGCTCTACAACACCTGATGGTGAAACAAAAGAATTTCCAGTTGAATGGGCAGCATCAACAAAAGATGAACCACAATATTTTAATTATATGGGTGATCATATGGAAATGGTTAGTGGATGTCTTTATCAAGACAGAATGGATAAATGGGACGAATTATTTCCAATTGAATCAGATGAATCTGAAGAATGTGATGAAGAATCAACATAATTTATTGATTGATTCAAATAATATTTTTCATTTACTGGTTCTTTATCTTCATTCCATCTGTAATTTAAAATTCTATTGTTTGTAATTTTAAGAAGTTATTATTTTATGTTGTCTTTGTTTTTTTATTAAAATTTAAAATGAAAAGAAGAGGAGGAACAACAAAAGATGAATGTCAAGCAAATTTATATTATTTCAAGATAAAAATTATAATTATTAACTTTTTTAATTATATTAAATGTTTATATCATTGAATTTCATAATATCTTTCACTTTATTCAATTCAATTGAAATTAGTAATTGAAATTGATCATTAGTAAATGTTTTATAGATGAAAATAATTAAATAAATTCTTAGTGAAAGATTATTAAACATTTCATTTATATTAACATTAATTTATCTGATTTAAAAGATATTTTTTCTCTGCTATTTTTCTTTGCATTTTATCTCTCATGCAAAATTATATTTGTCAGTTGTATAATTATTAACATAATTATTTCCCAAGATGTAAATGAAAAATGAGAAAAATATAAATAACAAATGATAAATTGAATGAATACAAAGTTAATCGTTTCATGATAACAATTGCTTTTGTTATTCAATTAATTGTTTATAGAAATGGATGTTATAATAAGTTGCACATTCGAATTCTTTCCCAGTTGAAGTGTTAAAATCCAAGTGAATTTATGCTATAAGCTTTCACTTTTGTAAATTAATATTTGATGATTTAATAAAAGTTATATCAAAGGTTTTGTAATCATGAAAATATTAAGTTTATTGTTGTGTTGTACTTTGGTATTTGCTAATGAGTTGGAGCATAGAGAAAATCCTGTGGTCCATTCACCAACTGGATCTTTTTGTGGTTCAATATTGAAGTCACAATCAGGAAAGGATATTTATACTTTTCGTGGCATTCGTTATGCTGAAGCACCAACTGGTAGGAATCGTTTCAAAGTAAGTTCAATTTAAATAACAAAATTTATTGTCAATTTATATCCAATTGTTGAATTTGTTCTAATTGTTCAAATCTATTTAACGAGCAATTGTTAGAGAATGTATAAAAGATGTCACTGAAGCACAATAAACTGAACCCCAAGATCCAGCATGAATATAATTCTGCATTTCAATTGAATTATTTGATTGAACACTTAGTGTAAATTCCCAATAAGCCACTTGGTTTACAAAAGCATTATCTGAACCTTCAAT
>JAPYZF010000732.1:0-18126 GCA_030523045.1 Meteorus cinctellus
TTGTTTGTTTGGTGCATAATGCATTAACGGACGTTTTACATCCATAATAGCGATGGGTCCTCAAACCCTACTTTAGACGTATATATATATATATATATAAAAGCGAACTTTCTCGTGAAGAGTGTGCAAATGGTCGTGATGGGTTAGCCGCATGAGTGAAAGTATTGTGTATAGATAAATGGGAAAGAGCGACCTGCCTGTACGTGTGGATATATATGTATATATACGAATGTATACATTGGAACATTTGAGACTGAAGGTGGATGTTTGTTTAGAAAATAAGAACGCGTCACGAAAATTGTACATCGGCGGCTTTGCGCTAGAAAACCTATGCTATGTACTCGCATATGTGTCTCTATACATATATATTTCATGGATATATTTACCAATACATCGACGAGAAAACGGAAGAACTTTGTAGTATTATGGGGATGGTTGTATCCCATCACCAGGCAACTGCAAACGAGCTCCAACCTGTTCAAGCGAAATAGTATTTTTCTTTCAGCTTCCACCTTATTCACACGTGCTATATCTCAAACCACTTTTCCAACTCTGTCTTTCTTGTAATACTTGATTGTTTGACCGCACGTCAGAAAAATTCTCTTTTTTCTCTCGGTATATGCACTCTCGAAATTCATTTGTTATTATTTTATATTTTTTTGAATTATCGATCGTCTACGTGTCCCGATAATTTTCGTGATTCTTTTCATGTTTTCATTGCTCTCGTACCCCCTCGTTTCGGTTCTCTTTCTGTTTCTCTCTCAAAATCCGTGATGTCATTCGTAGCCTTTTTTTCATCGTCCATTTTCAGCTAAACACACATATATATATATATGTGGCTGAAAATATATATATTCGGATGACTTCCATCGTCCTTTGCGCACCTGCACAAGCAAATTCGTATTCTACACGTTTCGTTTAGCTATACATACCCTACATAGCCAGATATATATACATATGTATTTATAGTTGTATATATGTATATAGTGTATCAGGTCTCATTCACCTTTCTTTTTTTTCATCGAGTTTCTTTTATTCCTTCTCGTTTTTATTCTCATCCGAGTACTCTGTCTTTCCAATAATTTATTTAAAAAAGAAGTAAGTTTTAATAATTCAAAATGCCGCTAGGAGTGTATTCCTATTTTATATTCTCGTCTTACAACTTTTTCATCTTATTTATTTATTCATTTTTCTCCTTTTTTTTTTCCAAACTATCAAGTTATGCATAATTACGAAGAGCATGGAATTCATTCCATTGTGTATAATCGATAAAAAATGGGTATCGGCAACATTAATTTCTAATCGTTGGCTTTGTGACAAAATATTTCGATTGTTCTATGTGTTTTTGCGTTTTTTATGTCTCCTCCCTAGCTCACTCAACCGTCTCTGTTTTTATTATTAACTAGATTCATTTCACAGTTGACTTTAAGTATGCAAAAGGTAATTTGCATCGTACTTGGTGTATGGCGTGACGAAGTCTTAGTTACTTGGCCGTGTGCTCTGAGCAACAAAAGCTATTTCTTCGTGTATTAAATTTTCTTGTTCTTCTCCCTCTTTCTCTCGTCCTTCCGCATTCACCGACGCTTATATATATTCGCTTCATGCCATTTCACCTTCAACATTTTCTTACAGTTGTAAAACTGTTAGTTCATGTGGATACTTTATTAATAAACTCGGTCATTTTCGTCTCTGCTGGCTGTCTCTATATTAAACTCTGTTGAAAATTCACACTCACTTTTTTTCCATTTCCCTACTTTATTTATCAACTTTTTTCGCCCACTGATATGGCATTAATGCCCGTTTTATATTTGTCACAATGAAGCTAATATAATTTTTATGTGCATATATAAATTGTGTATGTATATCATGCGAGAGAAAAAAAAAGCAGTGTTTCATATTAATTTGCATATTTCCCTTGAGGTACATGGCAGTATAATCATTCGTCGTCTTTTCATCTGCAATTCTGTTTAATTCACGTAAACCATTAGTCGCCTGTTCGTGTGACACGTTGATTCAAAGAACTCGAGATCGTTCACTCTGCTTTCACCATTATTATCAAGTCACAACGTGCGCTTCATAAGATGAAGGAGAAAATTTTCACTTGAGTGATGTTGGAAAAAAAAAATTAACCGAAAGAATGTGAAATAAAAATGTTAAATGAAGATGGTGCAGTTAGTTATTATCGAGGTATGTGAAACAGGAGAGATGCTTGAGCATCCTTTCACACCTCACTTGGGAAATTACATGAAGCTTTTTAATCCCAGGTGACATGAGCGAATTCTCGAACACATTTTGTGAAGAATATGTTTGAATAATGATGGATAAAAGCCGCCGCTGAAAATGTGTATTTGTCAATGACTTTTCATTGATTATTGTTTTTCAGCGTTAGAAAATTTTCCATGAGACTTCATCAAAAATTCATGTCGATGATTTTTTCCTCAAAATTACGTCAGTAATTATGCTCCAATTTGGGCTCGGATGGCATCAATCTTTCGCAGCCGCGCATTTCAAGCGTCTTTGTTGAATGACGCTGACGAAGATAACAATTCCGGCAGTAACGGGCTTGTAGTCAAACAAGATAATTGATCAGATGAAAGCAAATGTAGTATGGATGCTGACGACAGTGAGGGCAGCACCGAGGACGCCGGAGTGCGACCCATCAAATGCAAAACGATCCCCAATAGAACTCTTGCTCTATTTCTTAAAGACAGTTTCATAAATAAAAGAGACTCAGGGTTGACATCTGAAAGAGTAATGAGCCCATCCTTGAGGTGATCTTTGATGCTCCACTGCAATCGAGAGAGAAAAATTGCAAATATTTAGAGAAAAGGGCCCGGTGTAAATTATACCGACTGCGAGAGAACCATCAAACAAATGAACTCTGATTTGGTCGTGGCTGTTTGATGTACGACAAGCATCGTCTTTTTTTTTGTATTGATAACATGGAAATGGAATAAGGATTATGTGGGCTGCTCTCTTTTTTTTTGAATGGCCAAAAAATGAAATTGGTCGCTACATTATTTTCGAAAAAACTTGGACTTTTTAATAAAAATTCTCCTTTTTCAACGGCTCAGATAAATATATGTTTTTGATCGCACACTCGTGAACTATCTTCATTACCGAAGAACTATTTCTTGCGTATATGACAAATAAATGTTAGAGGATAAATATTACCGAAGCTATGATTTTTTTTTTAAAGTCTTTTTTTATTTTTTTTCTATGGTTTTTCTTTTGCATGAAGCCATTATATTTTCGACATAATCGTCTTTGGGGTGTTATGTATTTTCTCGTGAAGAGATTCCATTGATCAATCTGATTTCCTATTCGTTTGGAATATTGATATTGTTCCTCTGTGTTTGCTAGTATGATAGGTATAAGTAATGTGTGGTATCCAATCGTCCCAATCATTTTTGGTCATGCAGTGTTAAATGTAGTCGGTCAATACCAGCTGGCTCCGCTCAGAAGTTTTATTTTCAAGATTTTCGCGGCTGTTGTCATTAATTTGCTCATGAAACATTGAAACAATATGATTTCTACGAGAGGTCTCTCTATGTGAATGCGCTCCAATCGGCCCAGGTGCCTGGTCTCGCTATAAGTAGTCCCAATTCTAAGAAGATAATAGAGTTTGGACGCCATCCCTCCTGTTGTTAACCCCATTTCATGAAAAGTAGGATGAAGTGGAGAAACAGACTATTTTTGCGGACTTTGGTGAATTAGACCCAGTGTTTGTCTTCGATCGGATTACTCTCAACTTGGCAGACAGTAGTTTCATAACTCAAAATCAAAGTGGTATCATATATTCAGAAAATAGAATAATTCGGGAAAATCTGCATTTTCCGCTGTCTAATGACACTTATATCGACAGAATAAGGGCAATATAAAAAGTCTCGTCTCTCACACTACATAGTCTCCTTTTTCTCATGGAACACGCATTTGGTGCAGAGCAATAATGAGCGCATACCGATTGCAAGAGATCCCCAAAATATTTTGTCGTATTCTTTCGTTTATATCGATTGTTTTATATCTAGTGAGAAGCATCATACAAGTGAATGTTAACTTTATATTGACAAAAATCCATTTCATTATTATTGACTCAAATATGAAATACTTGTGCATAAATGATTATAACCTGATTCCTCTCAGCGTGTACATTTGTGTTACTCTCATTGATGAGCTTTTTTCACGATCCTGGGAATCAGGACGCACTTATTCTTCAATTTCAATTTACCGCAGACCAGCAAAATACTATTTGCTTTGCAGAATAATGTGGCTCCTTTCTATTATGGCACAGTTGTTGAGCCAGATGAATAATTTCGTAGATCTCAGATATGAATAGAATAATATATTGTAATAAAAGCAAAAAATAAATAACACGCCGGATGTAAACTCGATGATATTTGCATGTTTTCTTCTGTTGGTGAATTTTTTTCAATATTCTGTGAATCATTTTCATCATAAATTTATCGTAATCTCTAATGCAAAATCTACATCTCATGTGTATAATTATTTCTATCTCTAAAATTGGGAAAACAAAACTTTATGCACATTGAGTAAATAGATTCTCGCGTATGATATTCATTCAAATATACATATGTAAATATATACGTGAATTGATATACTGAAGGTTGCTGGTGCGTATATACATTCATTCGGTGGATTAAGTACACGCGCTAGAGCTTTTGGAAGTTAGCAGGGTTACTTTGCAACAGCAACAGCATCCACCTCTAGTTTTCCTTCTCGTTCATGGGTGTAAAAGCAGTATCTCTCATTAGGTGTAGACAACATGCACCTAAGGCGATTCCCCGACAGTACATTGTCCACTATAAGCTACAGACACACGAAGTGCTCATGTTAGGTTTAAATGTTGTTTTCTACATAACCTTTCGACACAATTCCATTCCATATTTTCATGCAACTCATATGAAAACTGACCAACATTAGATATTCGAGGAAAATCGAGGCAACATCACTCCAAGGTTGTGGATGACATAATAATGAAGCCATACTAGATTCGAATGCTCCATCACTTAATTGCACAAATGTCTATGGCTCACTTACTACGTCTTACTGTATGTCATGTATCAATGGTAACCGACGCGACAAATAATAACCAACTGCCACGAATAAAAATCGTCATGGTGACTCTCTCGCTGTGAGCTAAATTACAACAATCTGAAATTTGGGAGTGTTGATAACGAATTCATCCAAAGCAGTGTGATATAACATAATAGGGAGGATAGTCTATTTTTTTGTGAAGAAAAATATTCTTTCCCGCATATAGAATAATTAATTGCAATTGGTTCTGGATATTCAAAAAGGACATTTTTAACAATCCAAATAGTAATAATACTTCAACAAAGTTCAGAACAATTATGCAGATTCTAATTTCAAGCGCGGAACAAATCATGGAATAAAATTTCACTTTGTTAGAAGGGCAGACTTTGTATCTAGCATCAAACTGACAACTTGCTGATTTAATTATTATTTTGTCGGCCAGTTTATTATGCTTATTCAATTCAGAATTTCGAGCAGTATCAACTTATCAAGATATTTGATCGTCCTCCATGCATGATAACACTGCATGAACTTACTACTGTCGTTTAGTAGTACTTCATTCCGTATCAATAATTTATTATTATTAAAACAAAAAAAAGGGGAATATATCAGATTCACGTTCATATTCCGTGAAAGATTGCGGGAAGCATCGAGTACAGATTCTTTTATAATTTATCGTTCCTCATAGAACCTAAAACGCATCGAATTTATTTTTCTACGATATTCGATGTACACTCCAACTAACGGTTGACCTCTCTAATATTCTTTACCATTCATTTTTTCAAGTTCTATGTTGGTTTTCTCCAATATTTGTTTGTTTTTGACCATTTAATACATAGTTTAAATAATATCCCTTCCCAACTAAAATTCGCAAGTAATGTTGAATGGAGAGTGGCATTCGTGTATAGATCTAAAAAATATTTGAATATTTGATGCTACGTCACAAAGTTCGTGAATTAATTATTTATGCGAGAACAGTCATGGAAAAACAGGCGATCGCCTGTGAACATCCCAATGGCATAATAACCTAAAAAATTCATCAACGGATGAGGAAATGTAATTCGCAATCAATAAAGATTAGAATGACATAAAGCTTTTGTTAAGACATAAATACTGCGATTAGAGTATTACCTTCCCAACACGGACATAAAAATAACTATTGAACGATACAAGTTTCCCAGAATTATTGATACTTTCAGTGATTATGAGTATGAAAATATTAATTATTACATCTGGAGCAGTCACAACAACCGTTTTGACAAATTTTAAACGTATGTATGCCTATTTGATTATATGGTATGATGGATATGAGAGTACACCACGCCATGAGTTTCCACCAAACAAGAGAGTAAAGAGAGACTCGGTACGCGCACCAAAGTCCGAGGCGGAAAATACCTCTGGCACTGTTTTGCTTAGAGTTAACATAATGCCTGGAGGAGATGCTGAGAGAAGTGAGTACAGCCCATGTTTATATGTGTAGGTATATATTGCATGATGGGTACAGGGGTCGCACACACAATATATTATATAGTTTGTAAGGCATAGGGTCGAGGTCGTAACCATGCGGACATCAAGTGGTTAGATGGTTAGAAAGACGAGTTGAGGATGGTATATATGGTGTATACGTATAAATATATGTATGTATATACATATATATATATGAACGTGAAACCATGCAACGACAGAGATGGAGAAGGCCCGTTTGTGAAAGCTTAGGTTACTTGGTTATACTGCTAAGTTGCCGGGGGCCTCGCGCTCTGTTCACTTGGACCTTTTTGAGTCCACCCGCTTTTCCCCAACGGCTCATACCATACCACAATGACTCAACGCTGTGCGATACTCTCTCCTGTTTACCCACAAAGCCTGCAGGAAGAGAGGAAAAAACATGGAGGGAGAGAGAGGGAGAGGGAAAGAGGTTAATTAATTAACGGGTTTTTACCTGAGCCCAACTCGCACGCGCACGCGGGCGTCCGTGTTGGGGTGAATACGTCTGAGTCTTGCCTCACGGCTTCGTCCCGTTACGTACGCCTTCTCCTCGTTTGCTTCTTCAATTCTCTGGTGGTTGGTGGTGGTCTGTTACGCATGGCCCGTTTGTTTGTTGTGTTATTTTCTGTATGTTAGTAATTAATAGTCATTTATGCGCCAATGTTGCTAAATATATGAATAAAAATGATGCATATTATGTGGGCTGGGAAACATTTATACTGTGTTGATGCGCCTCAAGTCATATTTCAAGATGAATCAAGCGTAATTTGGCTGTGAATAATTTTACGTTATATATCTCCATCTATTAATATTGATCACCGTTAATTCTGTGGTGCATTTTCCTGCCATGGAAAAAAAAATATTGTGAAATGCTGTGTACACCCAATATGTGTCTTTCTCACTAACCATCCGTGTATATACCGAAAATTCAAATGGACTCAGCCTCACCAGGTATCTACCGTTGAGTGTTATCTCTCCATACAACTGATCACGAATGTGATTACGCATTTCATGGATTTGAGATATCAAAGTTCTCCTAAAATTGAATCTATACTCATTGAAAGTTGTTCATTCTGGCGATACCGCACTGCCATGTTTTCAATGACAATATGCAAATCCTTCTATGATAGTATAATAAGTTAAGACTATGACTATCGTCCAGACCCGCTCATATTACTGTTCTTTCGTATAGAAAGACGGGATCTGCTCAACGATGCATGAGAATCCCCGGGAAAGAAGAAATGACAATGTAAACATACTTGGAGGAATTCCATGGATTAGCAACCAGAGGTGGTTAAAAGTGATTCGACCGTCCCCGATCTGATCTGTGATTTCTCATTCCTTATCGCAATTTCATGAAGAGCAAAGGAATACTGTTATTCTCCAATGGTGAAGTTTCATTTAGGTATTTATCGCATGCACATGCACTGGAATATGGTGGAATTATATATGAATTCTTGGCGCTAACAGGTGTTTTCTCGATTTCTTTTTTTTTTTTTTCCAATCATTTCACTCGTATTATATTCTCACCATTCAATCCAAAGTGAAAGAATAGTCGCTTCATATCATATCTCTTGGAAAACAAATATCTGTGATTTAAGAGATCCACATATCTCTTATTGATTACAATAGCATTTTCGGTTACATAATGCATGCGCAAGCTGGTGCTTGTTATGATTGCAATACATTTGGATGAACAATGCATCATAATCGACGTATACATTTGTCATATTTCGCGTATATCATCTATTTTCAAATGATCATATTTGAAATCGTTGAGATGGGAGTAAATGAAATGCTCTTTGGAAAAAAGATATTGGTCATTTCAGCATAGCGATCATGCTTGCTCTAGTATACGGTATAAACGATCAAAATGTTCTGTATTCAGCCAAAAAACCGACAGAACATTTGAAAGGTTTCTTATGAATTACCTATTCTATTCCAATCTCCAATAATTCAAAGTATATACAGAACGATGAAACAAGGGCAACATCTGCATCAGTTATAAATTGTTCGGCACAATTAATCTACAAACATTTCAAACATAACAAAAAAATTGGTTCCTGTTATGATTATTCGATATGATCGCATATTTGGAAAATAATTTTGTAGTAACTGTATCCGTCATTTACAAAAACCTTCAAATTGAAACAGACCAACTAAAAAACAGATGTCAAAGTCGAAAAGACAGTGTGGTCTTCGCCAAATACTTTCTCAGTATTTCTTGAGAAAAATCGACATGGGGGTCAGGAAACTTCCTTCTCAAATGCCTATTTAACAGAGGAATCCAAAATAATGCAATGCCTATACTCAGTTTCCTGATTTAGCGCCATCCATTCCGGAATGACACTCATTTGGAGATTTTCAATATAAATTTCCTGAAATAATTTGGTCTAACTTTTTATAAAAATCGGATAATGTGCAACAATATTTACTCGACCTTATATTACAAGTCCCAAAATTGTTACCGTTACTCGTAAAAGCTATGTATTTGTATGAGAACAATTTCTGAGCAGGTAGTCATGAGTAGGATGTAGTCCTGTCATAATTTTGACTCAAATGGTGATTGCCATTGATTTACCGCAAAATTTATAGCATGGACATTGAGTTATTTCGTAATCATGACGATATGAACGCGGGCATAATAGCTGTGTGTAGAGATGTTTACATGTGATTAAGAAGACAAGTGAAGATGACGATAAAGCGTGTTCGATTATAGATGATGTGGCGGCTTCCACCGCGGACCGCGCGCTCGTCTTATCATCCTGGCATATTCAGGCTTTTCGAGGGCTTTACGTAAAGGATGTAGAATATTCTATGTAGTTATCCGAGTACGTGGAAGCTAGCCCCACTACTATTACAGATACCATCACCGATACCAGTACCTGCTCCAGTACCAGTACAACGGTAGTAACAGAGGCAGCAGCTGAGGATAGAAGCAGTATAGAACCAGGCGGATCACGTTTATTACGAGCCAAGGCGCAACAAAGCTACGCTATCCACTTAACCGTTTCTAAGGTTAAGGGGCATTCGCGTTATAATACCACGCAATACCGTCGCGCACACCCAGCGATCAACCGATATACGACATTTTAATGCGCGTTATATCTGCCACAATGGTCCAATAAAGAATGTGAGATTATTTTTTAAATGTCACGCTTCTGAAGACGCTGAATTAAATATCTCAATGATTTTTTCATTGCTGAGAAAATACATCTGGTTGTACATCACTGGGCGAGTTAGTGGAATATATGAACGGTTTCATGGAACACCTTACATCTTCGATATCCATAGAACAAGTTGCTCTCTCAAAAAATTAAAAGTCGATTCAACTATGGTCAGACGGTTCAGATCCAAAATTCCTCCAAATATCTGAACAATAATTCTAAAATGGTGATCGATATCATGGACTGTTAATTTCTATTCAAGCTTCTCTTCATTTATATCTGATTGATCATGGAGGCGTGGGTGTTTGGAATTAAGGAAAATGATTTTCATCCAGTATGATGTTTATCAGTTGAAATCGGGTCATAGTTTTGCTATATACACACAGAGTATTTTTTCTCTAACGTTCGTTTTGATATGATACTTTAGTTAATATTCTCGTCCACTATTTCTTAGAGTATCATGATAAAAACGTGACTCCGATTCTTTTCTCATTACATGACTATATATCCATGTAATTGTACATATGTATAATATATATTTTGTTAAAGCGTAGAGATATATACGCAGGATGCAAACATAATGTAGAGGTATAGAGTGCTCTTCTGTATTGCGTCGTGCGTCCACATCGGCCCGACGGAGCGGCGGAAATAGGCTGTGAAATATTTAACTCAACCCGGGTTCTCCCTCGCGCCAGCACATAGCAACACATCTCTCTGATTCTCTCTCACTAACTGTGTTTATCCATATATCCCAGCCTGCCGCTTGGTTTTCGCTATATATGCGATTAACTTGCTCTCTTTCACCCACTATTACCAATATACACCTACATCCGTCCAGGCTGCATTATTAAATACCCAACATGGCCTCTCGATATCCTGATTTTATAGGATTCTCGTGAATGAAATAACTAGCAGTCGATGTCCCTTTAACTACCACCATTCTATCGCAATTCACAAATTGGCGATGGTTCAGTGACTTCGTTTTGTAAAATCAACGAAGGAATTAAATGAAAAACCAGCGAAAAAAATTCCCGTTGAATTTCTCCATGGCATTCATTGTTTTTCTTTTGCTTTTATCTTGTAATAATTAGAAAATGTCATTTATTCGATTGCACCACAATTATTCGGAGTATATGAATCATTTTGGATAGTGTACTGCATATTGACATTCATTTCTCACCGGAAAAGTTAAGACATTACGTTTTGAAATGAAATATTCAATAGATATTCGACAATAATGTTGCATATTGAGATTAATCCTGTGATATAGCCATCAACGTTTTTCATCAATCAACCTTAAGTTTTTTCGCTCTTTTGAAAACGCATGTGCTGTGGCTCATTTTATTCTACCTTTATTTATATATGCTATATACCGAGTTCTTTACACTTTAACCTCACCCAGTGAGATTGACCTTTAATATTTGAACAGTTTCAATATTTCAAGAATGGTTTTTTACACGTGTCTCATGTAATATTATACCTTCATTGTCTATATCACCAACCAACTGTTGTGAGTCCACAATGGAAATTGTTCACATTTTTTTCCTTTTTTCTCTGTATAAATCATTTTCATAATTGAATTTACCTTCATGAATAAATATATCCCAGAATTGATGAAATTTAAGTTACATACTTGGCAACTTGGGCTTTGTTTTCAGACATCTTTCATTACCATATTTGTTCATAAAAAAGGAGGGATGACGACCCTCCCTATCATTTCAAATTTTCAGTAGTGGGCATGCTAAATATGCGCCGCAATTGCACGGTGTCAAGAAAAAATCGGGATTAGCCACTTATCTATGAATAATGTAATTAATGACAAGTACTTGAGAAAACTTGTTTTTAATTCCATTTAAGAGGATTCAGAATTAATGGACGAATGAATTTCTCAATTGTTCTATTCAATTAAATTTTTTCTTGAATATCAAAATGTCGAATTCTGAAGATAGTGATGTAGTTGGAATAATTCGTCATGGAATGAAACAGCTACGCCTAACCATAGCAACTACATATGCATATATCCTTCGAAAAAGGAAGGCAATTATGATTTGACTGTGTTTGGTCAACCATGGCTATGATACGATGCATTTACCTTAATATTATTCAACGTATTTTCGTCAAAAAATTTTATTCGTACATTACGAAGTTCAATCGCAATTATGGCGGCGACCACTATACTATTTCGTACATAACATGAATTTTTTGAAATTCAGACTTACAAGTTCAGCTTGTTTTGCAAATTAATATAATATGTTGTTTATTCTTTTTCACCCAACACAATTTAGAATTCATTCAGTTTATTACTGAAGATTTGGCAGGCTGAACTGTATTTCCGAATTATATAAACAAAAAATTCGTTTCAAGTGTCGTTACTTCCATTGGTTTTCATTCTTGTTCGTGCAAGCTTGCATAGAGAGCTTATACACAACTACCGATAACATGCGTTATCACGCAGTGTTATCTGCTCAGCTTCAATATCTTATTCATGTTGCTTATAAGATGATTGATTTCAATACATATGTTCTGGATTGTTTAGAACATGAGTGACTACGGAAAACGCATTGGTATAACTGTTAAGAATTTCAATAGTGTTTCTTGCACACAACCACACTCTGTCGGAATTACATTATATGGGATGATAGTCACTATGAGTAATGTACAGAAAAGACCCCTCCGAAAATGGCTACATAGGGGCTTCGAAGATCGCTGGAACCTAATATGGAATGAAAATTCGTAAGAAATGAATGCCGAGTATAATTGTCAATCTAATTTCAACGATCTGGAAACAAACAATGAATTCTTCAATTGAAATAATTAATAGTGTGTTTGATCGTAATGAGGAAAGAGCGAACTTTGTTGAAAAAAATTGTCTGCAGGAACAAAAGTAATGAAAATAACGAAGATTCAACATCTACGTATTATTTCTATCATAAAAACAGATACAACCAACTAATCATTTAACTAGTTCAATTATTCAAATATACTATTCTCATCCTGCATTTGCACTTTTATTTCTATAATTTTTTTATCATCATTCTCACACACACTCCCTCCTGATTTGCTCCAAATTATATTTCCCATATCCAAACACTCATTATGTTATATATTTATTTTTTTAGGGATGTCTTCTGGCGCCATAGAACTCGGTGAGTGTGTGCGACTATCCTCAGGCCCACCCTCAAAAATTCAGCCTCGAAAGCAGTAATATACATAATTAAACATACGTGACTTATCTGTTGAAAAATTTAGTGTTGAACAGCGTGCTTCCCGAGTGTGTTCGTGTACGATCCTTCCCCCCCAGACCTTCCTCATTTGGAGCCTCACCCCTCGCGTCAACGTCTCGTGTATACAATAGTGGCTGAATTCTCGAGATATATAACACGGGTGTGTTTCACTGCTGATATCATTGTGTTTTATCTCACATTGAATATATGTGTTCCCACCGTTTATATTATTTGTTTATTAGTTTCTAATATTAATTTCATTCTCAAGCGTAGCATGCCATCAATTTACAAATCAATTCACAAATGCCAATCACAATGTTATATACATATATAGTTGTACGTGATTTGAATTAAATTCTCCACGCCATTATATTAAAGAAGATTGTACATTCAGGCAGTGAAAATTTAATGAATAGAACATTGTGCACCCAGCCAAGTCCAATATATATCTGCAGACATACATGCTCGTGTAAGATGAATCAATCGTTTACGCCATTCTCTTTCAATGGTATGTGTTGCACATGAATATATAAAATAAAACAACTTTTCATTTTCATTCGCTTCCTGGTGGAATATTTTAACAATGGAACGAGAGAGGAAAATGGTTTATCTACTACATCGCGTCCACTATATTTCAACGCGATATGATTTGTTTTTTTAAATAGCTACCGATGTTACATGAATATAACATGTATCTATCTCTCTCCATCACACTCTCTCACTTACATATGAAATGTTGAAATTAATAACGCTAACCTTATTTAAATATTATACTGTTATATCTTGTATGTCGCGAACCCATCTATAATTCAGCGCTTTTAACTCGTAATAAATAATTAGAGTAATTAATTAAAATATAATAGCACATCCGTGCTGATGAATGATAATTCATTGCATGATTCATTTTATTTATATGCATTTGACATGGTTTTAAATAAATTCTCGTTGAAATTATATTTATGGTATAAAGTCAGTGTCACCATTTCGACGTTATTCTTATACATATATACATATGCATGCACACAAATCTCCTTTGTATTGCGTCACTATACGAGGTTGAGCACACATGGCTCGAAAATTCGTATTACAACGGCGTTTGAACTAAATTGAAGCTTTAAAAACGCGTCGCTGGTTTTTAGCCGATTCATCGAGTCAAAAAAATAAAAAAAAGTTTACTATACCAGGTAAAATGAAATTCCTGTCAAAGATAATTGTCACATCGCGACGACGGTGTCACTCACTTGGCATTGACTTTTTTTTCCATACCTTTTCCTCTCACTGCGTTCTGAAACGCCATGCGCGTCTCACGTGATGCGTCATATGGAACAACCCAAACCAGCGTACACCCGTCACGCGACACGTGTGGACGCATTCCCCTATACATATAATATATATTACCATACGTACGTGACCATGGCATAGAATAGATAATATCTATGGAGTTTGATACAAGTCTGAACGTGATAGCAAAAGTAGGGACAATATTCACATATATCAAGTCGCAAAATTGATTCTTTCAGTATATTTCCATAGGTATTCTATGGTTATTTTAGAGTAAATACGTGGTGACGATTATTGCGAGAAGCTGCAAAACAGGAGAGTTGTGAAATTTGCACTCAAACACCCGCAATAGTGTCCGTCCAATAGAAGGATATGTCAAACAAATATTCCAACATGTGTTCCTGGAAAAACTTCTCGAACTGGGCCGGCAGGAAGTACATAAAACTCGCAGCGTATCGAAATCTCGTAGTGTAATCGCACCTTATTTGTATGTTTCATTCCTCTATGAATTACAAGGCCTGGCAGAATTGAACCGACAATTAGAAATTTTCATTCGCTGATTATCAGATCGGGCTGCTGAGTAGAGGAGAACTATTTGACGAATCTCCCCGAAGCATCATACCTTCTTTTTTTCTTTTATAGACCGCAGTGTTTGGTGCAGAAAAGAGAATGGAATAACTTTGCCGGTTATCAAAATTTGTCCTGGAAAATCTATTCACCGTTATTCATAATTTGTTTCTCTCTATAATATTATCATAAATGTTATCGTGACCAACATTCAGTGATTCACAATGAAAACGTTCATGACTGTAAAACAGAGACTGCAATGAATATTCATTGTAGTCACTAGAGGAAAGAAAGCATTCGTGACACAGTAAACTGCGGGGTCACCGTTTGAATCACTTCGAACTCCTCCAGGCTGACATTGGACACTTTAGGAAGCCACGAAGAATTATTAATCACCAACCAACAGCATGATTGAGTCCAACTCTGCTATATCACATATTTCAACATAGAATTCACTATGTGATAACGAAATGCAATAGCTCCAACGTGATGATTCAACAATTACTGAAAAAAATATTCAAAAGCTTCTAAATACTAGTGTTCTTGTTATGATGTTGATGAAGGAATTCCTCTCTGATGAGAGTTTTTATGACATTCGTTCAACAATTTCTATGTACACAAATACATCTTCATTGCAAATTCTTGAATAACGCCTATATCACATATATATATATATAAACTTTTTCGGAAATTTTTGAGAATTTTATGATAAAATTGGGGGTAAATATATATAGAAAGATTAACGCATTATAAGAAAAATACAAGATGAGTAGTGCTATTCATCTTCAATAGTATACACACAAAGGCATGTTGTGGGCGATTGTGTACATTGTACACAAGGATATGTGCTACGTATTGATGTTCAAGTTTATACATTTTTATACGTGCGCTCGTGCGTGTGTGTGTGCGTTGTGAGTGTTTGTCTGTGTATAATGTCGCCAACAGAAATATGGGGAGACTATCAATGGTGTGGGGTCGATTGTTAGTGGTCGTGCCATGTTTTACGATCATCACAAAGTGTACACAGTAGGATGTACAAGCAGACAAGAAGCACACACAAACCGGCGAGGATTCTCCGCCCCTCTTACTCTTCATTTCCCGCTCTCTTCCTCATACACATGAACAATGATAGATATAGGTACGAGAGAGTGGAAGAGATGCAAGAGATCCAGCAAAAATGTCTACCGTCGTCACACATATATATATATATATATATATATGTATATATATTTGAATACAAATCTATATAAACTGATTGCATACCCACTCACAATTTATGGGTTTATGTATATACTGTAATTCATAAATGAAATAATGCAACTTGGTATTTATAGGACGTGAAACACATGTGTCTTGTCGAGGTATATAAAACGTCATAGTGAACATGGTTCTGTATGATTTGATGTTTTCGAGTATGATTTCCACTTTTTTTTGCAATATTGAACGTTTGTAATAAATAGAGTAGCATGATGAAGTTTTCACGACCCAATTTTTCATCCATCGCAATTATAAATGGTTTGCGATTGAAGTTTTTTTCTGTCGTTATATGATGAATTCTTGAAACTTTGAAAATATTCAAAATATTAGTTACACACTGAATTCAAATTAACAACATCTTCTCGAGAGTTTTATTGAATACTTTAGTACTGAACTATTCACGTGTCCTTTACTTCGACATGTTCATTGTTTAACATTTTGAACGATTATATTATAAATTGATCTTCATGAAAACCTTTCATTGAGTACAAGAAGTGACCCATCACCTATATCACGGCCTACGAATAACTGGGAAAATGTAGATATTTTACTGTAAATGGATGTCAAATACTCGAGGAGCGGCTCATTGAATATGGCCAATTATAAATGGCCATAATAAAGTACCAAAATCTGAGGCTTCAATAAAACTGTTTTAGAGATCAGCTGACTCGTACATTATACAAAATGGCCCATGCCTGGTGATGCTTGGTGAGATATCGAGAATAAGTTTGAAACAGACTTGACATGATGGAAGTATGATGGTCTGGTTCAACGGCGACAACAATGGCATCCCTCTGCCATCGGTGTGGGACATTATGCAGTTTTTAAAACTCAATATTCAGAATAGTCCATTGATTTTGTAATAGGAATTATCAAATTATTCCAAACATGTAGAGTTAATTGAAAGATTTTTTATGGAAAGCAACAACGGTCACAGATGCTAGTTTGAAACATGGACGATTACACGCGGCCGACTGTTCAACTTTTGACATCTTACAAGTTTACCTAGCGTTCTCAACTTTTTTTTTCATCTTCGACGATTCATATGTTGAAACCATTGATGTACTCAGCATATACCTCAATCGAGTCTCATACTGCAGTCCACCAATTTTCAGGAAATCAGAACTTGACGAAGAGGTCTTGAATCGATTATCCACCCTTGCCATTCTGTATCTTGAATGTGTATCATAACGGATTTTTTTTCTCACTCACTGCACAACTTTGTAAATATTAGGGCTATTCAAATTCGGCATAGCGATTCCATCATCAGGTACCAAGTATTTCAATGTTGTACAGCATTGATATCAGATAAAAGTGCGACTTTTTCCTCTTTCATGTTGATGAGAAGTTTGCAGAATATTACGTGGAATGAAAAATATTTTTTAAATCAAATGAAATCCAAAATATCTGACACGAAACAAAACAATATTCTATCTTATGTATCATTTCATCAATCAGCACCATAAAGTTGAAATGAATGTCACAGATGATTCAATTTCATGAAATTTTCCTCGAATATGCATTTTTTCAAGGGCAGAGTTATATCGTGGCTTATGAGGAGTCAAAAAAAATGATGATACAGAGTCATACCACAAATACCATATATTTCATATATACTTTGTTTCAAGTATACATTGTGAAAGCTCTTTGGTCCGAGAAAGCTGCCACGCCATCGCGTACGTTTAATTAATGCGGAATGCCATAAGCCGCTAATAGCCATGAACGTCAACTGGAGGTGCCCAGCAGTAGTTTCAGTGGCGGTAGTAATACTGGTGGAAGTGGTAGTGCTGAGAGGAAAAACCAGTAACTGTCCTCGATGTTCACCGCTATATAAAGGTTTGAATGAACTATCATATATACCTATATGTATAAACTGTTGGCTGCATCGGTGGGAAGAGGGGGAATAGTTGAGGGAAAAATGTCGACATTTGAGTATACAAGAAATGCGAGCACGAATATTTCTTCCTTTTGCATTCCTTTTTTATGTTTTCTCTATTTTTTTTTTTTTTTTTTTTTTTTTTTTTTTTTTTTTTTTTTTTTTTTTTTTTTTTTTTTTTTTTTTTTTTTTTTTTTTTTTTTTTTTTTTTTTT
>JAPYZF010000733.1:0-18079 GCA_030523045.1 Meteorus cinctellus
GAGAAGCAATAAAATAAAGAAAGAAAAAAAGAAATGAGGAAGATAAACGATATGGAATTGGTCAATGGCACGCGTAATCGATTCTGCTTCTCACCATATTCCCACTCTTACTTTTTCCCAATCTCTATCTAGCGTCAAATCACGTATAACACAAACACACAAACTCAAATTAACTATTCGCTTCCCCAAGCATTAGATTACTCGATATCTACTAGTGTATACAACACTTACACACATTGCAAACAAACAGAAAAAAAAATAATCACTTACACTACAGTCGCGCACTTTGTGTCTATTTTTTTTTTCTACACCTCTCTCTTTTCTTTTTCATTCTTCTTATTCTGCCTGAGCAAGCGGAAATAATACCGCGACTCAAGAAAGATATATAATAATAAATAAATCTTGGTCGCTTGGTTGAAAGAATGATGTTATACAGTATACAGAAGAACCGGTAATTTCTGGAGGCCACTGGGACACACAAACACACATAACAAAACTCTATTTCAACTTCCAATTTCAAATTCTAAATACAGAAATTTATTCGTATTTATTTATTTATCTGTATCATGTAATACTTTCGCAATATATATTTATTTTCACTTCCTGGATAAATAAATTCATAGATTGAACAATAAAAACTATATCTATAGGAAAAGAGGAAAAAGAGAAAAAATAAGATAAGAATTGACGATAATAAACTCTTGTCCTTCATTGTAATATTCATTTTTCGTTAAATATATATTTGTATTCTTGTAACGATGATGGTTATCGTAGTGTTAGATACTCGGTTAGTTTTATATATTTTAATTTAATAGCGTCCTCTAAACCACATGAGAATGAGCAAGAGATTGGCAGTGAAAAGAATAGTTTGAATAAAAATAAAGGTGGATATATACATATATATATTAAGCAGGTAACTCTCTCTGTGTGGCATGTGATGACCTAACGGTTTGCGTTTTGTTTCCCAAAAACTATTATACTTCGAATAAATATCTTCAACCGAAAAAAGAAGGCAAAATAAAAATGATACCACAGAAAAAAAAAATTCCACAATTTCATTACTTCACTGAGAAAAATTATTCAATCAATTAATTCAATAAATAATTAAATTACAATGTCAAAATCATTTTTCATAATACAATAAAAAAAAAACACAAAATAAAATATTAATAAAATCAACAATTCAATCAATTCATAAGTAAAAGATAAAGCATTCAAGAATTGATATCAATTATATAGAAATAATTGTTAGATCATGGAATATTTTTGTTTTATTAAATAAAAAGAAGAATATATATATGTATATTTATATATATGATGATAAATGGTTGAATAAAGGAGTAGGAACAAAGGCAACAAGCCGATCACGGTCGTTCACATATACATATAAACGGTGGCGCGGTTATTCGAGAGCTCCCCTCACTTTACAACACACAAAATTTCATGGTGACGAATTTCGTGGGTTAAAAAGAAGAATGACCCGGCTTAATATATATATATACACACATATTCGCAGTATTACCTCTCAAGGTTACATATACCGGTGAAATTATATATCTCCAAAGAGAAATTATCTTTCGAAATCGAAGAATATGCCTATTACACATATCCAACCACTTTACGACAAGTTTGAACGTGTCTTTGTTATATCAGCACGAGAGGAATATTTCTTTTCACATCATCGCATTAACTGTGTGAATAAAAAGTTGAATATACAAATCAATTTATTGATCACGAAATTCTTATAACGATGAAAAAAAAAAAAAAATTTCCTTTCATTTTATTATATCTCCCTCCTATCTTTTTGTAACAATAATTTAATATACAGTAAACTGCGTAATGTAGAAGCAAGAGAATATAGAAACCCCGACCTATACTATCCATACATGCAACGCGCACACACATACACTAACATATACGTGTGCACATTACTTTTCTCTCTCTCTCCACACACATTTCATGACCTACACCAATATAACGAGTGAGGCCGCGCGACGAATTTATAACTCGTTAACAAAATTTCGCGTGCAAAAGGACGAGCATCGTAAAACATTTTGAATCCTTGTTACATGTTTCCATTAAATTACACACACACGCACGCACTAGCGATGTAAAGTATTTTGTATATCGTAATTGTGATTCGATTAGTGGTATATCTTGGACTAAAGTGAGTACTTGCACTGTACATCATTATTCAACAAGAATTTACCATGAAAACAATTATCGATTGATGTTAATATGATTTTGACCATAAATTGAATTATTGAGATAGATCAGAAAGTTTATTTTTCATTGTTTTTTTCTGTTTCTATATAACAATATTTTTTTTATATTAAAAATATTTGATTCTAATGTTGGTATGCTGCTTATGATATATAGAAGTAGATTGCTCAAAGTAACGGCTTGAAAAATGTTTGTACAGCTGTTTTATGCTATTTAATAACACATCTTATATCATGTATACATATTGAAAAGTATTTATCTTATCATGAAAAAATATCGTGTGATTAAATGATTTTAAGGCAAATGTTGTTTATTATAAAATTGCCTAGGATTATTATTCATTCATCTTTTTTTTTTCTTGTTTCATTTTGTAGATAAATTCGTGCAATATTAGAAGCATGTGAAAAATTATTTCTAATTATTTTCAGGCAAATGAAAAATTATTTTATTATAAAAATTGTCTACTTTATAATTTTGTTAAATGTTCGAATTTTATTTGATGGAATAAGAATATGAAAATGGATTTTATCAGGTGCAGAAAAAATATTTAATGGGATATTTGTTCATTTTTATCCATTCAATATTTCATCAGAAACAAAATAGGAGAAATGAATATGATTAAACAGAATAATATCAGGGGAACTATTAAAATTACTAGAAAACGAAACGAACTAATAAGTAATTGTGTGAATAACCTTTTCATCATCAAATAATTGAATAATATTTTCCAAAAACATCACTAATGAACACAGAAATAAACAAATCATCTAAAAATAACATCTAATAACGAAAACTATTGCACAAACAAATATGAAATTGAGGAAATGCTTTCAACTATTTCGTCCGTTCAATATCCTCTCTAAATGAATCTCATGTAAAATGACATGATAACAATTACTATCGACATTGCGACATCTAAAAATATCTAACAATCAAATAATTCTGGAGCAAACATTTAATTATAAATTCACCCATCTCCATTCAAATCCCCTTCTCATATTAATAATATCCATCAGAAGCAATGAATATAACTGCAAATACCAACATCGACAGTTAAATTTTCTTTTTTTCATAAAAAAACCCACCTCAGCAATTATTCATAATTTCCTATGGGAGATAGATAAAAAAATTCCAACAGACAAAGAAAATGATCCAACAAATAGTAGAAATAAAAATATTTCCACTACAATTCAAAACATATTTCACAGAGATTAAAACAATTGAAATATATTGTAATAAATATATATATATATATATATATAAATTAATAGAATGACTCACCTTGGCGACCAACGATCTCAGCCACGTGCTCGCTGCTCGGCACTGGAACGCACTCAGTCATATTCTGGCTCTTCTTAGATCGCGCCTCTTCAAAAACGCTTGACGGCGTTGATTGTAATGGATCACTTGGATCATTGCTATTATTATTGCCAGGTCCATTGTTACCATTACCCGGACAACCTTGTGTACCCTCAAGACTCAACATTGATAATTCAAAAGCCAACTGCAGGGCACGTTGTTCTTCAAGAGAACCAGCGCCACCAGCGCTCACGCCACGATCCATGTCGCTGAATAAACTTGTCGGCATCTTCACCTCTTTTCCTTTTTCTCTTATATACGCAATATCAAATTCCGCTTAGAGAATTACGCAAACGACAATTACAACCACGATTACTCTCAAAACACTTGATCGATTGAATATATTGATAAGCGATTAAGCGATTCGATCACACTTATTTACTCTTTTATCTTCCTCTTCGGACACGTAAAAATTACTTTTATCTTTCCTATGGTGGTGTCACTACGTTAAATGCGTAACAAAGATCTCTCTGTTTATTATTTTCTTGTTGTTGTTCTCTATCAATTATTACTGACAAAAATCGTGCTTTTATGTTCTTCTATTAAATGCAACGGGCGTAGAAAAAACGATTGGATGAAGATAGAGCTCTGTACAAAAATAAATTAGAAACTCCCAACTAGTTAATTCGTCGTGTTCCTTCTATTATTATTATTCTCTTTTTTTTTTCTCTCTTGGTAATTGATGTTGAAGATTATTCCAAGTGAATGTTATACTGTTGATACAATTTATTCTTCGTTACTCTGCGTTCACTCGGTGTTTGCTTATCTCTTCAGCTCAATACACACAAATACACGATTTTTCGCCACAAATTCTCGTCGTCAATTTCCTTTGTGGGCAAAGCGAAGGTCGTGAATTTCGTTCGTTATTTCCTTTCAACGGTTTCAACCAAGTTCAGTAACCTTTTCTCTTTGTTTCAATATACATATATCTGTATATATCAATGTTAGTTGTGTGTTGTGTGTGTGTCTGTGTGTTTGCTTGGCCTTTTTTATGTTCGCCGCAATTTTATGTTCTAAAAAAGATTTATATTTTCTCACTCACAGTGTAAATCACGAGCGAGATCCAATATGATGGCGAATATTTACGGATATTTCACGTGAAAATTCGTATACAACACAATTAAAACAGCAACGGGAAAAATAATTTTCTCGTGTATTCTCGTAACTTCCACTTATCTTTCCTCCTTTCTGCTCTCGCTTTCTTCCTTCCTCGCCTCCTCTATTCCAATGGAATTCAATCCAATTTCTCTTTCAATTACTCAAACGTTATTCTTCCTCGCTGTTTCTCATTCAAAACAAGTTTGATGAGAATAAAATAATTGTATTATTTGTTGTAACAATATTTAGTCGTTGAGAAAAAAAAATCCGGGAATTCAAAGAAGAATGAAAAGAAACTTTTTCTGTTATTTTATGGATTAATTTTTTTTTTCGTCTCCTTTAAAATATTTATTCCGCCACGAGTAATAAAAACCGGTAAAATTTCGTTATTAAATTCTTTTTCCGCTTCCTTGTGGTTATTTATTGTGTTATTTAATTTTAACTCCTTTATTACTGTTTTTATATGTATATATTTTTATATATATATATTTTTCGTTTTAATATAGTAATATTTTTTTTGTGTTTAAGACTTGACGACGCGTGAACGACTACCCTCTTACTTGACTGCCACTGCGACTGACTGCGACGAACCAGACGAACTGCGTCTTGCTGCGTCTGCGATGAACACTACTGAGCACAGCCGGCAACTCCGCCATGTGCCAGACGCCGGTTCTCCGACGCTTTGATTGGCTACGAACAATAGTCACGTGATACAATCGGGTAGAGCTACCCTTCCCCACCACACAATGCGCGATCAAAGCTCAAAGCGAACACTGTTGAGCGCAGACCAACGCAGTAGCTATATATTATATGCATATATGTATATGGCTGTTTTATATGTACTTGTATATATGAACGACAAACGCTAGCGCCACTGGTAATGTGTCTGGACACGCGCACACCCGCTCTTGTACGTTTAAACTTGTTCACGTTTCACCCTTCCCCTACAATCCGCCCCACCTAACACCTCATTCTTCTTTCTATCTCTCTTCTTACTCGTCTCTTCGTATGCTTTTATTTGTTTTTCCTCTCGCTTGTGCTCGCTCTTATCATACGCGCTTTTACCAAATTTTCACTAGCGCAAGCATATGAGAATGGAATGCTCTAGAAAACAATACCAATAGTAGGTATGGTTGGTTTTATATGGAGGAAAACATTGTTCTGCATACCCCGCGGTTAACATCACGATGTGGGTGGCTTTTCAAACTATTGTATCGATGGCAGAATGCTAATGAATTTTTGCAGTGATGCATGCGCTTGTTTTATTGTTTTTTGTTGGGTTATTATTGGTGATGGTTTTGAGATGATCGTTTGATGGGGCAGTTGGAGAATGGAGCTGCGAGGAAATGATTTAATCGTAATTATGATGCCACGAGATGAAGTAGAATATGAAAAAATCGATTCAAGGTGCATTGTTCGGGTTTCGGGGTCGAAGGAATGAATACTTTTTTATTTTTTTCTTCGCTCTTTCCTTTAGTTTCCTCTTTTTTTCAGAGCAAGTGGTGGGAATCTCCTGGGAGAGTTTCGAAAGATTCTAGCCGAGCTCCTGAAGGTCGTCGAATGTTGGAAACTTTGGGTATACTTTTGTTGAGAATCAAGTTTTTACATATTGGCGGTCTCGATACTTTGGTAAGTGATGGATGGATTGAAATTGAACGTAATTGATTGATTTCGTATCTACTTTGTTTAAAGTGTTTACTAGAAGGGACATGATCTTTGTGCAATTTCAATTTTTTTATTCTTCTGATTTAGTTTGAGAAATGTTTGAATGGTTATCTTAGTCCGGTGTTGAGTTGTTTTTGAGGCTATTCCATTATGAATTATTTTACCAAGAACTATAAAACCTGGATTATTAACATATACATAACTTTTTTTACACGGTCCAGATCAATATAGAATTCGATTCATGGTCATTGTTCACACTTCAGACTCCATCCAGATTTGACTGCTTTAGTATCAACATTGTTAATATATTCTTAGGTATATTCCAAAAATTATGTCCAAGGACGGAAAAAGTGTCCAGACTGCAGCATTTTTTTGTCCGCTGGAACAGAAATGCACAATGATATATCTGAAAGAATATCCTGCTTTGGTTTTATAACCTTTTATCAACTTATTCTTAGAAATTGAATTATAATTGAATGAATTGCAATGTTCATGCCCAACGAGTTTTCTCCAACAGTAAATGAATATTGTACATGAATTCATCTATTTAAAATGAAATTTGTAATGGTATTGAGAATAGTATTAAAATTATTAATAATAAAACATTCGTGACGGTGAACATTGGATGCTACGAGTTTACTGACGATTCCAGAAGTTTTAGGACGAGTCTGAATCCATTTAGATCTCTATAACCATTTTCTTTTACAGAATTCAAGCTTGAATATATCTATAGACATCAACAGAATTTTCCTCGCTCGATCCTCGTCATATTTTATACGAATAAAGCCATAGCAAATTACTCGCCACGGCCACATGCTGCTAATTGCAAATAAGAAAATTTCAAAGTTTTACCTCCAACAATATTAATGAAGAAAAATTCCTCTGCTGCATTTTCATTTTTTTCATGCAGAACTACTTTGCTATCCTGATCTATATATCCATTCAAACTCCGTTAGAATATTATAGAAAATAACGTTTATGTACATATAACTATACAGACAGGGGGGAAAAAAATAAAATGGGACTATGTTGGTTGTATAGGATTGGAGAATTCCACGAACACCTGCCCACTTTTATACTCCAACCATCATGCGATTTCATCGAATATCAGCAAAAATACATCTGCAAAATTCAAAGGTAAAATTCAACAAAAATATTCTATAAATCCTGAAACAGAATATTCTCAATTAAAAATTCTATCAAAACGTGAATTATCATTAAGTGTTATTCGCAATCAAACTTCTTTTTAAAACTCAATGTAAATCGCAGATTGTTGTCAGTGATTTTCAAATCAAAATTGTAAACACACTTAGAATCAAAAACTTTCACTCTTCAATCAATGTGTAATGAAACCAAATCACTACAAATCAATAAATGATTATCTTTTCTTCTTCACAGACATGAAGTCATATTTAATAATATTCCCAGAGAAATTGAACCTTGAATAATCTTCAATCTATAAAGTTTAAAGTCAATAGAGAAAAAAATATACCTTCAACTATTTTTACAATACAAATCTGTGAAAGGTATATTCATACGCATACTTACAAAGTCAGTCAAATAAAATGAAATATTTGAGGAAAAATTGGTTGTTCCATCTGCAACCGAATATCCTGTGCATCGGTCGGTCTTCTCTCTATTTATCCTTTTGACTAATATATGTAAAGATACTCAGGTAAAATTTTTAGCGAGTTCAGGTCCAATCCTTGGGATCATCATGGGTCTCGGACTGGCATATAACGGCCAATTTTCTTTCTGGATCGTATACTGAAGGATTCTTCAGACTGAAACATTCCCAAGGCTGTTGATGAATATATATAAATATACCAAGTTGTATCCATGCAGCTCACCTGCGAACTACCTCTAGCCATCGACTCCCAAACTTCGTAGAATAAATATACCCGGTCTGATGCATTAAACAATAATTCAGTTTTAGTTATTGCTCCATTGGCAATTTAACATTTATTGCATGCACTAAAACAACAATTTTCTCCTTTTATTGTTGCTATAGATGCTCAATATCATGACAGATTAAGACCACACTCTGAAAAGCTTCAAATACGAAAAGATCATTTTACAATTGGGTCTATAAGAAAAAGTGGGCAATAACAATTAGTCTAACTGATACAATAATATAAACAGTTGAAGAAACAATGTACCATAAATGTGATCTTGACCATATCATGACAATGTAGAATATAAAATGAGAATCACAATCATTCTCAACCTCGTTTGGTAAATTTTGTTATAGTTCATCTCCAGTTTTGGTCCAGCATCCAAATGAGTATCTACTTCTCACACATCCAGGTGTTATTTATTGAACTTCGAGCGTTTCATTGTTCCTGTGAAAAAGAATTAAATTTATTACCAGAAAGAATTTTTTCGTCGTTATATATATATATATATATATTAGCAGCTGTTTCTGACTAAGCATAATCAAGCAAGATCATTGAGAATCGGTTGTTGCATTTTTAACGCTTGCAACCGGTTATATCGTTGCAACCATTGTCGTTGCTTTACGAAACACTACTCGCCACTCTCTCACTACTGCCACTGCATGCGAATGAACAAAAACAGAATTAAAAAAAAAGAGACAATAAAAGACAAGAAACGCAAAAAAGTAATATGATAAAAACAACTGGATTATAGAATGAAATAAAATTCTGGTTGAAAACCATTTCGAAGTTCACATTGTTCCAAATTTAAAATTACCATAAATCAAAAAAATGTATCATTCTAAGTGTAATAAAAAAGAAAAGTATTCCCTTTCTCAATTTTTTTGTGTTATATAAATCCCGTTATATATTTACCAATTCGAAAATTAATGACATAACAGGAGTGTGGTGGTGAATAGTAATACGAAATGATTTAAATTTTTTTCCACGACCCAAAATTAAATAATCAAAATAACAATAAATATAAATAAATAAATACAAAGTACAGATCATAAAAATAATCCCACACTTTTCCTTCTATAATGTGCTTCGTGCCAAAACTGCGGTATATACAATTGGTTCAAGTATACATTTATGTGTGTATATGTTTATGTGTTTATGTATATGTATGGCCCATTCGAGAGAGAAAGTCCCCAGTCGATTACAGCACCGTGCGTTCGACACCGATTACAAGACAAATGGTATGAAGAGAGAAAATTGCAGCAGATGCGTGTCGCAGCACTGGGGCTCCACAACACTCGGCACCAGCTGTGTATACTCCCATTCACTCGATCAGGATCAATATACATATACATTTACATCAATTCACATATCTACATGCACATACATATGACTTTGGGTCCTCAGCCCGTGTTGTGTGAACCGAGCCACCCCAGTTCTACCTTTCTGTTCCGACATTTTTAAAAATCATTTCCTCACAAATAACAGAAGTGGGAAAACATTTTTTTGTGTGACTTAATTATATTATTTTAGATAACATTCAATTAGTCTACTTAAAATGAAATGTTAGATTGTTATTTTAGATATTTATTGACGAATTTAGATTATAGGGGTTCTGTAATTGATTCAAGTTTAATGAGTGGTTTTATGTTTGGAATTGTCATTCATGTACTTGGAATATGTGAAATAAAGAAAAATTATTACTTCACTCAATTCAATTGTTCGTTATTGATCGCGTTATGAAAGTGTTTATATTAATCGGTATCAAGCTGTGTAACTTATTACTTAAGACGTTATATTAATAGTTGATACCATCAAGGTATAGTTGAAAATGTTTCTTTTGTTTCCTCAATCGATATATGCATTAACATGAATGGAAAAATTTTTCCAAGAGTGTTTCATTCATCGAATACTTCCGATAAATGTATAATATTTTAATCTGAATAGAATCTTAGTCAAGTGTGTTCAAAGAAAACTTCAATTAGTAATAAACCAAACATTTGTAATAGTTAAGATATTGTCGTCCATTTTGTGTTGTCATGTACATGAATATTCTCTGGTCAAGACATTCAATTATATTTTGATACTTTATATATCACTGACAGGTTTCCCAATAGCTCTTCAATCAAGTTATAAATTTTATTATCAATATCGCAAATACCTCAATTAAACTATCCAGACATTAAACTTGGGTACATTTCATTGCTTGTCTGGGTGTCTATTTTCTTCATTCTACCTTTACTTGTCATTTGGCCAGTTCCCTTTTCCTTTCCCCTTAATTTCTATATATTATTTAATACTTACACATGTTTGCATTATTATTGCATGAACATCATTTTTCGAATGGAAAATAAAACTTTCCATAGTCACTCATCTATTTGAATATACGAAAAGACTTGTCCAGATGTATCATGTTTCATATTCAAGTTCATTCATTTGCGAAATGTTTATTGGATATTGGACTTTTGTTACGTTGGAAACATTATTGTTCTCCTTTTACGTGTTCGTGATTGTAGTTTCATGACATTTATGGTCTTAGATACTCCAAGATAATTTACTGCCGAAATTTTAAACCTGGAAACGAAAGAAACTTCTAAAGTCTCCATTTATGTGTCATTCACCAGCCAGTTTGTAAACGAAAATTACGAAACTAGTTCAATTTTCAGGATCACTCTGATGTTCCATGAGAGGAAATATTTTATGGATCCATCGTAATGTACTTCAGCATCTTCGAGAATCATAATCATATTTTATTACCCACTATATAACATCGAATATTGAAACTATATTTCTTCATCAGTTCTCATAAATCATGTTTTTCAGAATTGTCAGCAGCCAAATTAATATTTCTATCTATTAAATTCAATCTTATTATTGTTATTCAAATAGAGTTGACTTTGATATTCAGAACATTCTTAATCAATTTATAAATCTGATAGAAATAATCCTCCAAGACTGAACAGAATTTAGGAAAAGATATTATACCAATAACTATTAATAAAACTGCTCGAATTACAGATACAAATCTCACTTATTCAAATTCGTGACTTATCATTATTTAAAGACTGATTAGAATTAACTCATCGCCTCCATTCTCTTAATCCACCAGAGATTAAATCATCAAATGCAATTTTCTACTCGAAGAAATCTTAGAATGCAGTGAGAGATATTGAAACATTTGCATAAATTTACGATAATAAACTTTAGAAATAATTGAATCATCATTCGACAGCTCACCAACGACACCAAATCTCTTTTATCTAAGGTGTCAACGTAATTCATTCTCTCATCCAGCACATTAAAAAATTTTTTCTTTACAGATCTCATACGATTCCTATAACATAAAAAAAATAAACCTTCAGATAGCATCAATCATTCATCCAAAATATAAATCAGTCCTCAATCTAAATTGTGACGTGATGCAACAATTTCTTTCATAACAGACTTATCAAACATTCATAAAGTAAATTGATGAAAGAAAAAAAAAACCGAAATAATTCTCTGTATGCCATGATAGCTGCATGGCACAAGCGCTCAGTTGACAATGAGGGTGCGAGGGCCTGTGTATTATAAAGTGGGGAAACAGCTGTGAGACGCAGTATCGCATCGTATATACACCCAACAACTTAAGTGAAAAAAAAATAAAGAGAGAGAATGAGAAAGAGAGTTAGATATAATACATGTAGAGTGAAAAAGAGTGGCAAGAGGGAGGAAGAAAAAAACGGAAACCGTACCACCTGGCATACCTGGACTTGTGCGTACCGAATATATACCAAGCTTACCTGAAACGCCTCTCTATACCTAAGGTTTTACTCTCTTTTTCTTATTCTTCTTCTTCATCTGAAGTTCTGAGGTACCGCGGGATACAACCCGCAGGGATACACGTGAAACCCGAAGACACTATACCAATAATCGCATTGGAGAATGTGGTGATGGTGGATGAGGATGCGAACCTCCTTCTATACTTTCCATTCGAACCGTATTGTGATGTGGCAGATCCTGGATAAAAATATAAAGTAAAAATACAGGAAAATAGAAAGAAATACATTGTGCATTTGTTTCTCATATTTTTTAGTACCTTTATTCACCTTAGCACCTTATCTCCATCGTCTTGATGTCATGGGTGTTGCTATAACACAATTCAAATTCAGATTGTAGAACCCAAGTCGCACTATCATCTTGGTAGAAGAAAAATCGCATCGTTCTGATAGTTTTCCTGAAATACAATCATTTATTGTTAGTGAAAATTCATTAGATCTTTGTTGGTTGAATTATATAAAATTGTACAATTGAAAATTCAATTCTGTTCGATGATACGTTCAATGATATTGAATATGACTGGAATGCACTTGAGTTTATTAGAATTTTTCACATAGTTGGATGTTTTTAAAATGGAAAATATAAATAGTTATGCAGAAGGGAGGAATAAATAAAGAATATCAATATGTTATTGGAATTCTATTCTACTCTTTGGGTATGGGGTGTTCACGTTGACACACCGTGTTGAAAAATGATTTTCTCAAGATAAAATTATTTTTACAGTCTAGAGAACTGTTAGATATGAGAAAAAAAGTTTCACATATGTTGGAAACATATTTCAATATCTTATTTGTGTAAACATCTCATTTTTTCTTTATGTTATGGTTGTTGTAATGAGACAATATAAATTTGGGAAGTAGAAACTTGGTCATGACATTATTACATGGAGCAAGAATATCAATGATTCAACAAACAAAATATACTTAAGTTCATCTCCACCAATAACAGTTGATATTCGTTAGATGAATAATAAATCTCACAACAATATTTTCTGTCGTTGTATTTGATGATATTGTTGATCATCATGTTCAATAGAATTTGAATCGATTGAATTCTATCGATAAATTATCATTGGCCTGGAATTAATGATGATGATATAAGAAATTAATCACGGAAAAATCAATTATAGAAAGTGTTTTTCATATATATCATTCATTCATGTCTCTTCTTACCTTATAAATTCTGATGCCGTCAACGCCCAAAGTTCACATTCAATAATCAGTCACAGGGACAACCAGGTGATAAAACACGTTACAATTTTTTCATCTGCTAAAGTGTTCATCTCTAGTCAGATAAATTTTCCCCATGATTATTATGAATTCAACTATTCTAACAATGAAGAACGCAGTAATTTCTAGATATTCGTGCTGAATTTTGTTAGAATTGTAGCAGATGCAGTGGATCATTTATTGTTTAAAATTCGTGTTTTCATGGACATCAAAACCTACTGCAACTTCCTCCATGGTTTCACATTGGTCAAATAATTCTCTGAAAGATGGGAAAAAAATAACATCAAAGTGTTTCAGATCGCTCTGGAACGTATTCAAATAGACATGAAATATAGAAGTGACTCGCTCAAGGTCAGATGATTTCTGCAGTCACGAAAACTTTACGGTGTGTAAGCACATCACCCATCAGGCCATCATCAACACAAAACACCCGGCATATATATGTATATATTTATATGTATATGGCAGCTGTTCAGAACGAACGCACACTTGTAGTGTGTGCCAGATGATTTCTCAGAAGGCACTTTCTTTACAGGCCTAAAATTTGTTTTTTCATCTTCCATTTTTTCTTTCCCTGCTCCAACACATTTTCAATTATTGAATTAAATTTTATCATGAAAGACAAATGAGTCGTTGGAATTTTTAGAGACTCTCAACGACATGAAATTTCCTTTGTCTTTGATTCTTCTGTTCAATCCGCTGTTCTGAAAGTGAGGAGAATAATAATATTAATATTAATAATAATGAGAATATAACTCTTGCCTGATTACAAATTAGCATTCAAAATAATTTAGAATGAATCCTTTTTAAATTCTATTAAGTACTCGAAATAGAATATTGATATATTAGCTTTTGACTGTGAAATAAATCATTTGAAATGCTACTTTGCAATCAGAGTTTTGCAGGTGATGCTTATATGCATCATTCTACGATTGAGATTGGAGTTGGAGTATTTGGAATAAATGAAATAGTTCTTGAATTGTGAGAAGGAAGACGCGCATTCAGGCAAGCTCTTAATGGCGTCGAACTTCATATTGCGCACACGGGATCTCAAAGTTCTCCCCTGGCCCGGTTTCACAACCCATTTACAGAGCTACAAAATACTTCATCGGTCGAATGACCGTTGGGAATTATATATACGTATATATTTAATACATAGCTGCTGAAGTTTTTTCTTCGGCAAATATGTTTTCATCTTTAACTCTCTTTTCGAGACGTAAAAATGGCGAATGATTTAAATTGCTCTGTAGTTTTTGAACTCAATTCCTCATCACAATGAGCTATATTATATGCCTGAATTAATTGTACTTCAAGTAAAATATTTATGTTGAAGGGGTGAATTGGGGAAGGGAATACAAACTCGATATCTTCCTCATAACTTGCAAATGTTAGTTTGTTGTTCTTCAATATAATTTTGCAAGTTCATGTTTTATGGGTCGTTATATATATGATATATCTCAACGTGTTTCATGCTGATCTTGTAACGTGCACAGGCGCCTCATAACCTAAAAACTAGCCCGATTTTTCGCATCGTAATAAAAGAATTTTGTTGTAAAAAAGAGTCAACGCAGCCCCGCTTTTTTTTCCAATATGACAATAATAATAATAATGGAATTTAAGTTCGCCTAACGGGAGTTTTGAGTATTACAACAATATTCTGTTGGTAACAAACATCGGAATCATATTCGAATTTATCGGTTGATAATACAGGTTATGTTTTCGGAAATGTAAGTTGAGGTATGTTTTTATTTTTTTTTGTATGTACAGTAAAGATAAGAATTACTTCGAGTGGGATGAAAACGTTCAATTAACACTTTATTTTCTTATTTAGATGTTAAATATATGTATAGATAAACAACAATATTTTGTGGTTAGAATTTCTATTGAGGGTTCATAATGCCGGAAAAACTTCAGCGTACTATTGATTGGCACCAGACAGACAGTGAAGTTTACCTCAACATAAATATTGACAATCCAAAGGTTTGTTGTTTGCTTATGCATAAATGAATAACCCATTTAAATATGTATTTAATTCAATTTATTAATTCCATACTGCACATATTCAGGGCGTCATTGTAAGATTAGAAAATAAACGGGTCATACTAACTGTTAAAAATGACGATGAAGACTCTGATACTGAAAAACTTCTTATGATTTTGGAATTCTATGAATCAACCAACAACGAGGTAAATTGATTTCATTATATCATTAAAATGCAAGCTGAGCTAAATTTCGCATTGTTTCCCGATTGAATTTTGATTATTGTGCATAAATGATTTCAGGAAAATAAATACAACGTGATTGATGATCAGTTACAAATTGTCTTAAAGAAAGAGAGTAATGTAAAGTGGGCACGATTATCTAATATCGATGATCCACCATGGATTAATGAGACTGAACCAACGCAATCTAATAAAAAATCCAATGAACATGAGAAAAAGAAAAAAAATATATTTAGAAAGGTCAATTCTGCACCAAATGTTCATAGAGAAGAATTAGAGGCGCGTGATCTTCTTGAAGATTATCCACAAGCGTACGATGAACTTCATAAAGAAGAAAAGGGCTATAGGAAAGGTAAAAAAAATGATTTCTAATAATTAAAAATTGATTGGATTCTGTATGTGAATTGCATTCATTTCAGAAGATTTAAAAAAAGTCTATTTGGTGCTGTATAACTTATTCCAATACATTGGCTATATGTACATTCTGATAATAATGATGATACGATATTCACGTGAAGGGCCAGGTACCCATTAATTCCAATTAATTATTACGTTCAAATTACAAATGTAATAAGGAATTATTATTGAATGCAAAATAATTTATTCTAGCTTCTATGAAGGACACATATGAGAGTGTTGGCAATGCCATGAAATTCATTCAACTGCTACAATTTCTGGAAGTAATGCATCCGGCATTTGGATATACAAAAGGAAACGCCTTTATAGCATTTCTCCAAGTCAGTGGCAGAGCTTTCATTCTATTTTGTATGATCGAAGCCGAGCCACGAATGCAAACTAAACCTATCGTATTTTATGTATTTTTCATCTGGAGTTTTATTGAAATTTTTCGTTATCCATATTATATTACACAACTGCTAAATTTTTCGATTCCATTATTAACATGGCTGAGATACACAATTTGGATACCATTATATCCTCTAGGCTTTCTGTGTGAGGGGATAATTGTTTTAAGAAATATTCCTTACTTTGAAGAAACTAACAAATTTACAATATCTCTACCTAATAGCTGGAATTTTGGTTTTCATTTTCCAACAGTTTTGAGAATTTATCTTCTATTCCTGTGTTTGCCGGGTATGTACACAATGATGTCGCATATGAGTCAAACAAGGAATAGGAAATTGACGAAGCGAAAAGTACAGTGATCTATGTGACCCCAAGTAAATAGAGAATAAGTATACGAACAATATCACTAATTTGTGGGCTTTCTGTTGTTGAGCTTGGATGATATTACAAACCGTCGGTTTCTTATTCAGTTAATTAAGTTTCTCAATACACAAGAGAATACTGAAAGTATACTCAAATGTATAAATCATGGAACTAAAATAATGTTATTTTAATATTAACATAAATCTTTATTGATTAGAAATCGTCTTAACAACTAACAATGATGAATGATTCATTCTGCATATAAGAAATTCGTAATATTAATTTGAATTCAATGAGCAATACAATAAATCGTAAAATTACACGAAAAATTTCAGTTATTCTAGCGTCCTTCCTCATGTCCTAATTTTTAGAACGAATATATATGAGTGTGATTGTGGCAGACATTTGGCAATTTTTAGAATATTTAAATAAATAAATAAATTGCAGATAGAATTCTATTATTTGAATTATTTAGTTCTTTATTCACAATCCAACAATAGTTTCATGTCTTGTAAATTTATTCTCATAAATACATCGCGACATAAAATCTGAAATGCAAATTGATAACGCATTGTAAAGTGCGTTCACATTAATTCGATGAGATAACAATTATAAAACTGAGCTTTATTCTGCTATCAATTGTAATCGGACGATGCTCACGTGGTCTATAGAATCTAAATATATAATAGCCGGCCAGCTGACTTGTAAATAGTTACGGCGTGGTGTTAGCAAGATTGCTGCAGTATCGGACCAAAAACCGAACTTTACCGAACAATTTTGACAGCGATTCTTTCACTGGGACGATTTCATATTGTTGATAAAACATCCAACTACTCTACATCAGCCAAAATGTTACGGTTAGCAAAATTGATTCAGCCATCCAGGGCTTTTGCTACAGCGAAAATTCCATTACCTGAAACCAAACCCTCGATTATGTACAGTGGAGTAAGTATATAATTTATTCAATCATTTTTTGCATAATCATAGGAAAATACCGTTAAAGTTCCAGAAAATGTTCATAACCTAACATTTTCCGATATTATCTTAATGCCAATTTCAGCAAGGCAATTGTTGGTTTTTCTGATGATTTATTCGAACCGTGAGATATTGAATCGTTGATGAAACATAATATTGAACATATGAGTACGAAAATATGTATATATTATGATATGGAATGTATTTAAATTGTCCTATCGATAAGGCAGAGCATCCCTGATTAGCAAGTAACATTCAAAACGATTTGAAATTATTTTTTAATTATTTTGGATGCTATTAAATACTTCAATTGTTACTAAACTTGGGTTTTGACTATGAAATGAAACGTTTCAAATTTCGTTTTGTTATCAGGGATATTAATCTGAATGGACGTTGTCTTTCTTTTTAGATATTTATTGACAATGAA
>JAPYZF010000734.1:0-18281 GCA_030523045.1 Meteorus cinctellus
CAATTAATTTTAACAAATCCGACGAGTTACACATCGAAGTTTGTATCTTCGTCATAGTGACATTTTGAAATGTGGGGAGTCTAATAGCAACCCGATTTTCTGAGTAACTAATTCACAAAATTTAAATGTGCAGTTTGGCGCGTTGAAAAGCCGGGCCAATTTGAATTAAAATTGGAATGTATTCAACATTCCATTGGTGTCTTGAATATAAACATTTTATTATGGGAATTAACAGTTACATAATAGAAGTAAGTGGGAAAAATAAAAAATATCTATATTGTGTCAATCAATTTATGAAGTGCTTCACAAATAACTTAAATTGTTTTCATTATAAATCTCAATTGCTTTGATGATTAGAATTCTGGAACTTTCATCTTGAAGAGCTTCTCGTCCTCATGCTCCAATATATATAAGCACACTCCTATAATTATATTTTCCTCGAAAACACATATTAGTTTATAATCTCTAACCTCTCTTCGTGATCGACTTCAAGGCATATTCACTGACATTTGAAACACCACGCGAATTCCAAGCAATAGTATGAAATGAAGTTAAGAAATGATTCAATAAGAAATGATTCAATACTTATTTTTGATTAAACACTTTGGATAAACTGATTGAAATTAGACTACAAAATGGATGAAATGATTTTGAGTTAATCCTCTTATGATAAGAAAACTATTTCATTACATTTGTCCATCTCCAAAAATTCCAGACAATTAATTATAATCAACTTATTAAACTTCTTCATATAGTTGGTTCAATAATTTGTGTAAGCAGAAAAACCAACACAATACTCATAATTATCAGCATCACTGATCGATCAATAACTGGAGAACTGTTGCATGGCATTTGACCACCATTAGATAAACAGGCACATGCTTCAATAATATGACCATCAACCTAATTTAAATTTATAAAAGAAATTTCATTATTCATGAACAAAAAAATTATTTATCAAGTGATGTATTGATATCAAAGGATGTCAAAACTTAAAGTCTTAATAACTAACAATAACAATTCGAATGATGTACCTTTTGTGTATAACAAGCAGAATCAACTGCTGATGTTTTATCTTCAATCATTTTGCCACAAAAATAAGTAGTATTCAAAACGGCATTATTGAAATTGTAGGTATATTTTATGCAAGCATATCCAGGTGACAATGGACATGATATTTTTGATCGATCACTTGCGTACTCAACGTACCACAAATGTGTGACATTTGGAGTTGTTGCATCACCTATAAAGATGTTAACAAAAAATAGACAAATGTATATAAATTAAATGTTAATATCGTAAATATACCAGTAATTAATCATACAATAGACAATCATTAAATGATTGAAATGAACAAGTAAATTTGAATTATAAATGTATAAAATATATACAATAGGATGAACAGTCTTGGATAACTTTAATAAATAAAGCAAAAGGATCTGATCTCACCATAATAATTTCGCATATTTACAATGAACAATATTTGAAAAATGTAAATGTTATAAGATTCGAAATATCATCGAAGCAAAACTAAATTGCTTACAATTAATTTTGGTTTTGTCTAAACAAATACGTCTGATTATATCACAAACGAAAATTAGTATAAGACCTAATGAGATTATAAAGTTAGTTAAAAGATTATTATAAACTTCATGGACTTGGATTAAGATTTAACTTCCATTAATATCAGTATTGATTGTACGTACCTGTAGAGATGAGAGGTTCTACACATGGTGTTGGCATAGAGCAATTCAATTTAGCATTATTAGAAGTTGGATCAAATTTTCTCCACGTAAATTGAAAGCAATACGAATTTCGATCAGAAGACTCTTCAGTGTCATCTTGAGCTTAACAAATATAGAAATATTTTATAAGTTAAATTTTCTCATTTGTTTTTCGTTAAAGTAACAAAATTACTCGAGCATTGAAAAAAAAAAAATGTTCATTTACCTGTGGTGAGTTGTGCAATGTAAATTGCAGTAAAAATGAGTATCTTATTCATGATTGCTTGACAATATTGCCTCAACTACTTTTATCTGACAACCTAGAATTATTATTTTCTCACTGATGTTCGATAAGCTTATCAGCTATTATCAATCCCAGATTAGTCATCACCTCACAATTCCTCAATCGATTGCATACTTATACTTGTATATGAAAATAGAATAGAAGAAAAAGTATTCGCTAATGGGAATGACATAAAATTAAATCGATTTTCTATATTAAAATATCCAAGTTTATTGGAATATACGCAAAGTCAATAACGATTTTAATCAGAATTGTTTCTTGATAATGCGATCTTATAAATACAATTACCAATTAATGGGTTACATACTTTTGGAAAAACGTGGAAGTTTTTTTCCCTTCAAATCCGTTTACAATACATAATAATAATTATCCACGGATATATTTTTTTCTTAATTTTGATATATTGGGTGATAATTCAATCTATTGCTAAATTTGTTTTTATTTTCAATTTAATTCTCTATTATGATTGATACGACTGATCAATTGTTTACATGTCTCATTTATTATTCCGAATTGTAAAGATTTCTCGTAAAATCAATTCTTATTCGAACGTGTGGAAAGACATTTTGTACAGAATGTATTAAAAAGCAAATAAACACAAGTTTATTTATAGCAATTTGGTACATATCGATCTAGTGGAAGCCTATCAGCAGTATGTAACCCATCATTGATGCTGTTGTTAGTTCACATGATTACTTATGTACGAGGAATATAATTAATATATATATATATGCAAATTGTTAATATTCTGGTCAAGGCATTTTGGAAACTGTCCGTACCATAGCTAAATGTATATAAATATAAAAAATTTTCAGACTAAAACAAACTGGGAAGTGAAAGAGAGACGAATGCTGAAGCTAAAGTATGAGATTCATCTCGATGTTATCGATATTTTTTGTTGTGAAATTGGAAAAAACACTGATTTCGAATATTAGGCCATTAAAATTCATCATGCCTTGCTAATGCCTCGCCAAAATCAGTCGCCTGTGAACCAACGAATAAATCATATTTATCTAAAATTTCATCTTTTGTTAATTTTTCATCTGCATTTGCATCAGCTTCATAAATAAGATGACGAGCTTCAGCCTCAGCATGATCGAAATCTTCAGGTATTATCCAATTCTTCACTTCATCAGCATCCATGTAACCATCACCGTCTTTATCACGATAAGTTGAAAATTGTTCACGTTCATTCTTTACCCATTCTGGTTCTTCGTCTTCTTTATCACTGCCACGATACATGTCACCTGAAAGTGAATAGTCATTGAAAAAAATATTATATACAATTTGTTATTGAAAGTCCAGGTCCAGGTGTAATTTAATTGAATCTGAATGTAAAATCATATTGTATATATGAATGTTCTCACCAATATATTCAATGAGTGAAATTTTGCCATCACCATCTTTGTCAATATCTTCCATTGTCTCCAATACAACAACGTCTTTCATACGTTCTGTGTCTTCAGGATGGAGAAAAGCGGTGAATTCATCTTTGGTCAAAGCATCATCGCCATCTTCATCAGCTGCAGACCATCTTCTACGGTCTCTTTTTAACATTACAGCATAAGAGAAATTGTCATCATTATCGAGGACATTACTGTTATAGTCTTTCTCGTCCATAAAACCATAAACTATTTTTTTGTATGTATTCCAATGAATTTTTCCGGTATCATCCGAGTCATAAGTCTTCCATTGACGTTCCACGTCATCTCTGATATATCTCAGTTGGGTATATTTAATCCAATCTTTTAGCTCTTCCTGTGTAATAATACCATCGTGATCTTTATCAATCTTATCGACAATTAATCCAAGTCTTCTGGTACTTTCTTCAGGTGTTAATTGATCAAACGTTTTTGCCTCTTCACCTAAAAATGCTTCATGATCGTATTCAGGATTGTGTTCAGAATGTACGAAATGCTCTTGATCACTCAAATCCTATAAAAAGAAATGAAGAATTTTTATTACTTCATACCCAACAAAATATATATTTTTTTTCATCGATTTCTATTGAATGAAAATGAAAAAATTCGAATCAAAAGCTTTGGAATGTTTGAGGGATGATAAAAATAATAAAAGTTCTATTCTACTTTTTTAAGAATATTTTTAAAACTTTAAAATAGATTTTGCTGAGGAATAAAGTTGTCAAACTTCGTTCTAGATTTTTATTTTCAAACAACCGCAAATAAACTAAATCCTTTCGCATTCAAAACTAAGAAAGTTCAACGCTTCTTTATTCTAACAATTGATGTTGTATCAGTGAAAGCCACACAAGAGAAATCACAAGACAAATTGAATCAATTCAAAAAGAATAAATGTGTGAAGAATTGTGTTAAGACTCAGACACAAATCCCAGATATTGAACATATCAATGGCTTCTGCAAGTAGTAATGAAAATCATGAATTTCATGAGACTTTCCTCATTGTTAAAATCAAAGTTTCACCCCCGCCTATGGTTGCCATTAAAATGATCATTTTTATTACAAAAGTCGTCAATTAAAAAAGAATTGTGCACAGCACTAACAAATGTGGTCTTATGAATTCGATAATTTCATTGTGTCCTTTCTAATAAAATAAATAAAATAAAAATCGACAGAACATAAAGATGTCTTTAGTACCAACGAAAGTTACAACAACAAAGATCATAAATAAAAAAGAAATGTCAATTTAGGTCCAGCTGAAGTGTCACAAAATGTAAAGCTGACCCAAAATTTTCGTCAATTTCAAATTTTATATTCTCTATAACTCATAAAAAATGTCTGCAATTATATTTCAACGTATTTCTTTATTCCACTGGTAAAAATCAATCAAAGAATGAACAAAATCCGTCACAATATGCATTCATTCACTTCATAAATAAAAATCCACACAATCCCAGTCTCCTCGCGAAAAAATATCGCAAATTTTGAGGTTAGAATTTCACCAATAAATTTTCCGATTTAATTACTGACCTTTCCAAGCACCCGGCTTTTTCCCTCATCTTCAGGTTTAGGAATAGCCTCAACAACGCTAATAATTACTACCAAACACGTAAATAAATATTTATTCATTGTTAAAAAACTTTACCGACGTCTAGATACATAAAATATATCTATATATATATATATAGGTTATATATTTTTGTATTTATCTAAATAATCAAACTTTAAAGATGTTTTGTGTGAAAAATAATTGAATGCAACGATGAATAAAAGTCGTTGACGAATTTATGAATGATAATTTGAATGAAGAAAGAATATTTAATTAAGAGTATTAAACGTTGTTGTGATGTCCAGCTTCCACATCATCAACAGGCAACACTTTTACTCTGAATCGCGGTATCGTCACACGCCCCACTCATCTGACTTTTCCTCTCGTCTTTATTATTATTGCGCCTTCCTTTGTATTGGATTGTATGCTATATATATTACATATATATGTACATGTGTGTACACACTTTTGTCCTACATTTGGTTAGCTCACCAATACTTTGCTGTTTCTATCGCAACCAGACTAATCAGAAGACCCTACTGCATTCGACAGACGTTCTGCGGCCTCCCTGGGTGTCGTATTTCTTGGGTGGAGTATGTAAAAAGGGATGATAGAGAAAAAGGTTTTTTTTTCCTCTATTTGAAAGATATATGTTGATATATGTGCGATTGAATTCTATTTATCATGCACAGACCTGATGATTGAACGAAGTTATTGAAGTAATGAACCAAAAGAAGTTCTTTGGAATTTAGAAGATGGAAATTAATTTGGTTGTAGTTGATTTTGAAGAATTTAATTGGCTGCAGGATTTGTGGAGAAATTAGAGATTTTTTTATTCACTATTTTGTTATTTGTAATATAATTTTGATGAGAATCATGAGGAATTTATTTCAGTACATTCTAGGAATCAACAATTTCAATTTGGTGTTCACAATGGTGTTGGTATAATTGGATTTGGTTTGATTGAAGTCAGAATTTGGACTGTAATTTATGCTTTACATAAACGGAACCGATGCTATCATATTCGCTCTTCTAATCGAGAATTTGTTATCGATAGAAAATGGTGGGATGGTGTGAAATAAAAGCAGACGATTTATTATTTATATATTGTTGCAACTATGATGATTGGGTAAGGAGAGTTTCATGTTTCGAAATTTGTCGTATTGTTATATTTAATTAATATTTTCTGCTGAAATTTGTTCATTTATAATTTTGTTTGTAAAGGAGATCATGAAGGAAATTGGACATTGGTCAACCTCGAAGATTGAATTAATATTTTGATGGTTAGAATTGGCATCGATAACTCTTCAGCAAATATGGCCTTCATGACAACGATATTTTCAATGGTGTTGAATGATAGATTTCATCATTGAAGTACTCGTCAATATATAGTAAATGAATTTCACTTTGCGGCTTTGAATTGTGGGAAATTTTATTGCCATCGGTAGGTGGAATTATCGCTAGTTTGATATTTGTTGGTGAAATGAGTTTTATTTAAAGAGTACGGAATTGCAATGAATGAAAATCTTATCAAAGATCTGAATTCTAGAGTGTTGCCATCCATTTGCTTTATCCAACAGCTATTGATTTTAAAGCTAATAAAAATATTTAATGTCTTCGAATGTAGAAATTACAAATGGATTGATGTATTCAAGATGGAAAAGATCATGGTGAAGATGATGCTCTGAACATTAACAGTGAGATTGGTGATGAAGAAAATAATGACGCATTTATTGAGCAAAGAAAAATGATGAGATGAATGAAATTATGAACAGGTCAATTGATAAAGATATCCCGAGAGTATCATTTCTTTCTACACTTTCACTTCATTCCATTTCCTTTGAGTATTCTGAAAGTAACGACAAAAATAATATCAAACAAAAATAATTACATATTTTCTTTCTGATATAATTCAGTTTATTTTGTAGCATAAATAATTGACAAGTGTTTGATTGTTCTTAGGATCAAGGATTGCCCCAGTTATTTTTTTCATCGTACTCAACTGTATAATGGTAAAAAATGACGCAACAACTTCGGTGATAAATAAATATTGAGACATACAAATGAAGAAGCGCGTAGCGTTTTGACACTACCGTTATCGCTTCGACGATACAGATTCACGTCACAAGTGAAATGAATGTTGTTTTCTTGCCTACGTATAGGGACTGTAGGCCTGTAGAGAACCTCACTCTCACTCGGCTGCATTAAACGATCGACCAACGCGAAGTGTTGACGCATTTCAAGTTGTTCCGCTACTTTCAAACTTATTCCTGAATTTATAAATGAAAATTATCATTTATATCAATACTGAGCAAGACTTTTTTGTGTCTTTTTTTAATTTTATAAAGTTCCCGCAAGCCACTAAGTAAAATTAAAAATTTTAATATTACGATAAAGTTCGATCAATTTTACGATATTTCAAATTGAAAGTTATATTTTTAATTTTTTGATTTATATTAATAATTCAAAATGACGTCTCGCGAATCTTTTGATTCTAATTGTATAACTTTAACGCGTTTTGTTCTTGCTGAACAACGGAAAATACCTTCAGCAACTGGTGACTTGACTCAATTATTAAATTCAATTCAAACAGCAGTAAAAGCAGTGAGTTCAGCCGTGCGAAAAGCTGGCATTGCTAAAATGTGAGTACAATTATATTGAATGAAAAATGATTTATCTTTATCTTCATTTACATAACAATTTACAAAATTTAAAAGGAACAGTCGAATTTTCATGATAACATAATTTGGGTTGTTGTTGGATGATGAAATATTACCTCAGCCAGAAAACAAAGTCGGTAAGGAAAACACGCGAGTTTATTTCTACACCATCTGGTGAATGTGATACAATGAAATTAAATTGTTTATATTATTTTATCATATGAAATCCATACAATACATTTGAATAATTTTATTGTTATTTACATTTATCATAATATTATAGAATTATGCATATGAGTGTTATCACACGTTCCTCATTGACACTCATTTTTACGTAATGTTTCGATACAAAAAAAAATATTTACATTACATTATAAATATAACGATAGAGAATTGTCATCATTGTTACGTTTTTACATTTGTATAAGTTTACAATATTTATTTATTTTTTCTTCTTCGTGTAAAATGTAAAAAAAATGTTCTGCAATGAGAATTATCCAATCACTTATGAAAGTTCGGGTCTTCCAGCGATAACAATTCGTTAATCACAAATAGTATTGATTTGTTGTTTTGAAGATAAATATAAACTTTGAGTTTGTATTTATCAGTGGACTATGAGCCATTAACTATAATTGCTGACTTGGAACATAAACATCAATTGTATTAGTATTAAGAGGATATTTATAATCTAAAAGGTCATGTTTGGATGTACTTCTAGACAGAACTTAAATTATTTATAACAATATTGAAAGAACGAAATTTCTATGATTAGCATTGAGTTTAACTGTTGAAAAACTCTACTAAAATAGGAGCTCATCTTATGATGATCCTTTTCATTCAGATGGACAAAAGAAAACTTTGGAAAATCAAAAGTTGAATTTATGTGTTCACTGCAAACTTTTCTTAATTAGTTTCTGAAAATAATAATCCCTATAATTATCATTCAAACAATTGCAGAGCAGGTGTAATTTATTTTAGTATTGATGTAGTTATGGTGCAAATTACCATAAAACATAACGAGTAGGAAAACAGTAGGGTTGTAATTCACAATAAAATCTCTCGGGATCTGCTTCATGTTATATTTAATTAACATTTGTATAAATTTCATAATCAGACTGAAAATAATCACAGAATATTTTTTCCCACTTGGAAAATGATAAATTTAGTCCAATGACAAATAACTAGCCCTATTCAGTATTACACATCGTCTTCTAATTAACATTTTTCTAATTTAATCAGGCGCTAGAGAGAATTACGCATCATACTTTGAATTGTAGAATGAAATAATGGAAACGTTTTTTATTAACCAATGTTACTAATGATTCACAATGAGTATTAGATGTAACACTTATCATAGATCACTCACGTGAAAGACATTGATTTATATCAGTTACTCTGTATGATGAACTTTGCCATTAACCTAATTGATTAATTTTCATTTCAGGTATGGAATTGCTGGGAATGTTAATGTACAAGGAGAGGAAGTTAAAAAACTGGATGTTCTTAGCAATGAACTATTCATCAACATGTTGACATCTTCTTACTGTACATGTTTACTTATCAGTGAAGAAAATGAAACTGTCATTGAAGTTACAACAGAAAAACGAGGAAAATATATTGTGTGCTTTGATCCATTGGATGGTTCATCAAATATTGATTGTTTGGTGTCAGTTGGATCCATTTTTGGAATATACAAAGCACCAGATGATGTATCACAACCACAATTGAAAGATGTACTTCAATCTGGACGTAATTTAGTAGCTGCAGGTTATGCTTTATATGGATCTGCAACAATGATAGTTCTGTCTATTGGCCATGGTGTTAATGGATTTATGTATGATCCAGCAATTGGTGAATTTATTCTGACTGAAAGAGACCTTCGTATACCAAAACGAGGAAATATTTACAGGTATTATGGATATGTAGACAACTACATTATCTTCTTGGTTAAAAAATAGTCTATGACGTGGTGGTGAAAGATTAATTCTATCTCATCCTGTTTCATTACGTTTTTGAGAACATTAACAAATGCCATAGAAATAAACTCATGGATTTCCTGGCATCGTATAAATAATGAATCCAAGATTCAATACGTCAAGAATCCTCTCTGGATTGAATTCGTTTCCAATAAAAATCTTATTCTGGTTCTTAACTTGTTGAACATAATAACTCATAATCGTTTCGTGACAATTTATAATTGGATAGCAAATGTAATCAACTTGGATACTAATGAAGCTTTAGATCATGGTATAAAGTCAATTTTTTCTTCAGTTATTATGTATTTAATATGATTTTATCTTGTCTATTAACACGATTGAATTTCTTATTTCAAATGTTCGTTGTGATTATCATATATTTTAATATAATTGTTGGTGATTTCTTCAAACAGCATAAATGAAGGTTATGAGAGGCTTTGGGATCCAGCAATTAAAGAGTACATTCAATCGAAAAAAAATCCAACCAGTGGCAAACCGTATGGGGCACGGTATGTAGGATCGATGGTAGCTGATGTCCATAGAACAATTAAATATGGTGGAATTTTCTTGTATCCAGCAACTGTAGACAACCCTAATGGCAAAGTGAGCTTCAACTTTTTATATAATTGTTAACTATTTTCTAGAAATATTTAAACATATAATATGAAAATCAGGAATTATTTATGGTAACCTCAATCATAATTAGACTTTTGGAAAAATTAATTGAATTTCACTTTACATTTTCAGCTTCGACTTCTCTATGAATGCATCCCTATGGCGTATATAATAAATGAAGCTGGTGGTAGAGCATCGAATGGGGAAATTGAAATTTTAGATGTTGTGCCGAAACAAATTCATCAACGATCACCAATTATTTTAGGCTCTAATGATGATGTTGAAGATGTACTATCATACTTGAAGAAGAAATAAGTCATGACATGTTGCTTGCAGATTTTTAGTCTATTTCTTTGTTTAACCCAAACATGATTTAATTATAATGTGAAATTTTTATGATAGTAAGGGAGCCCAAGCGGGGATTTTGGGTTTTTCTTAAGCGCGACAGAAAAAAATAAAGAAAGAAGCCTTGCACCATGTTATGAACCACCATCATATATGAACCCTTAATATAAAGGGGTGCGTCTAGGGCAGCCGATCAGATTAGTAAAAAAAAATCGATCCTTGAATTAACTCGAGCTTGTCAGATTAACACAAGGTAAGTTGATTACAGGCAGAAAATTGTACATTTCAATATTCTGACGATTTGACTATGACATAAGAAAATAAGCGAGTCACGAGTTTGCAAAAAAAAAACGTCACCTGTAAGTATCCGAGGGCGGTTAAATTTTTTTTCATTTTGAAGGAAATCATGTAAAAATTACGGATATAATATAACCTGCCGGTTTCTTTACGGTAAAAAAACTAAAATTATCAATAAAGTGAGGTACGTTCAGATGCTGGGAACTATGTATTTCCCACTCCGCGCCTGTCGCTCCTTCTCACTCTTTCTCTATTTCTCGCTCTCTCGCCATGATGCCATCGATCCCAGCTGATCACAATACAATACAGCACAACGCTTTCGTGTTCATACATGTATGACGCTTTGGTTTGTTTATTGTGTTTTGAAAAAGTTTAGTAAGTTTTATATGTACTACTGCCATGAGTAATGATAATGATAACGATAGTAATGATAACAGAAGGAACTGTGTATTGTGTGGACAAGAAACATTTGAAAAAATTATAAAATTTACGCCGGACACATTACAAAAATGCCTCGTGGTTTTTGAGTATCGTCGAACCAAACCGGTTCGACGAAAATCACGCAGTAGTTATACTGAAATACAAATTTCAGATGTAACATCATTAAATGACGGCTATCACGCGCAGTGTTATAAATTGTTCACAGCAATAAAAATACCACCTGATTTTCAAAAGCAACAGATAAATGCAGCGGAATCTGCAGCTGAATCTGAGAATGTATCGGAGGTTTCTGGAGAAAATCCTGAATCTTCCATTCCAAGTACTTCCACCACAACTCAGAATGCTGGTACAACAGACGAGTAACTGTTAATGTCACTGATAATATATTATAAATTATTTTTCATGTTACATACTCCTTTTTTGTTATATAAATATTTATTGAGAAGATTTAGAATAATATTTATGGAATTAATAATTATACTATGCAACCATAAATAAATGTCAATATAAAAGACAAAAAACAATCTTAATCATAATTAAATGAGCTAATAATTACAATCTGATAATTTTAAAAAATTCACTAGCAGATTTCTCAATTTCTAAAAAAGTGAATTTTTTTATTTTTAAGTTATTAATGCTTTACTTTTTTTTTTCTCCAAAAACTTTGTAATCATAAAAATAGTTTTCAAAATATTGAAAAGTTTTAAATTATGGAAAACACATTTAAAATATAATTATTGTGGAAAAGCATAAAATATTAATTATATGGAAGAAATTTTTAAAATTGTTATAAGATAATTAAAAGAATAATTTTTTAATTATTTATCAGTTTCTTATGGGCAAAATATTTTCAGGACTGGAGTAACGGACAACCTTGATCCAGACTTCGAGGATTCTGATGATCAGTTTAGTACCAATGAACCTGTTTGTAATGAAAATTTGAGGGCAAACAAATGCTTCATTTGCGAAAAATCACGTAAACGACATCATGGCCATGAACTTCCATTGGCAATAAATAAATATAAAACTATTGAATTATTGAAACGTGCAGCGACTGAACATGCTGATATAGAGATGTTGAAAAAAATCAGTTCTTTCTCTGACAGTTCCAATATTCCTTACCACAAATTTTGTAAAGATCAATACTTACGAGATATTTCAAAAGGAGATGAAAGTGATTTTGTTAAAAAACGGAAGGCATCAAACACAGCTTATATCATGCTATGCGAAATGTTGGAGGAATACGTAATCCAAAGAAATGAATGCCTGTTTTTCGATCATGTTAAAAAAGAATACCTGAAATTCCTCGTTGAACAATGCAAACTATTATCTGATTCCATCGCCGTTACTTCATTTTCGGATCGTCATTTAGAAAAAAAGTTAATGGAGACTTTTGAAAAAAAGATCAAGATTATTTATGCTGAAAAGAAAAAGTTTCTTGCTCCATTTTCCCTCCACATTGTTGAGTACACCGATTTGTTTAAGACTATGGCAATGAAAGAATCGATTCGTGCAGTAGCAGTACAACTCAGAGAAGAAATTCTTAATTCCACTACGACGAAATTGCCTGAAAATTGTACTGCTGAAGATTTGATAAAAGGTGAATGTGATTATGTGCCAGAGCTTTTAACATGCTTCTTGGAAACACTTGTTTTGGGTGATGTTTCCCATTTGTCAAGAAAAGCTCGAGAAAAAAAAAAAGACAATGATGATCTAACAATTTTTTCTCTCGGACAAGATATGGTACATGCTGCTTCCAGCCACAGAATCAAAACTTCCAAACATATAACTCTGGGACTGGCAGTCAAGAGTTTATGCAACAGCAAAAAAATCGTTAATTTACTGTCCAAATATGGACACTGCTGCTCTTATACTACTTTGGAAGAGTTAGAGACTGAATTAACTTTTTCTACGGCACACAGTACCTACATATGTCCTGAAGATATTTTACGTCGTCCGGATTTAAACACTGCAGTAGCTTTTGATAACTTCGATCGCTTTGTGGAAACATTGAATGGTAAAGATACACTTCACGACACTGTGGGGATAATTTTTCAAGACATTATTTAAGATGAAGCTACAATCTCTGTAGAATCTTCAACTACCAATGAAATTAGTAATTCAGCTCCTAATCAGACTGTACATGATACTAATTTGGAAACTTCACTCACGACCCGCAAAAACCGAAAACGCCGATCCTTCGATGAAAAAACTTTTGACATGCGGCCTTTTACTAAGAAATTAAAAATGGCAACTTGGAATCAACTTGATATCTCCGCTCTAAATAAAGCTCCGGAAAATTTGATGAAGTCAAAACAATTAGACGTTGTGTGGATGTTGTCGCATGTGCATAGAATATCTAATGTTCCTATGTGGGTGGGATACCACAGTCGAATATTTACTGATAATTCATCCGTTCAAAAAGTATCGTATCTAACACCAATTAACGATTCTCCCACTAATCACTCTACCGTGTTACAAACTCTAGAATTGAGCCAACAAATTGCTAGCGAATGTCAAGCTCCATACATTCAAGTAACGTATGATCTAGCAATAGCTCGAACTAGTTACTGTATCCAAACTCAAGAATCTCCAAAATACGACAATATTTTCATTCACATGGGGGCCTTCCATATTGAAATGGCTTTCTTTAAAGCCATTGGCACTTTTATTGAAGATTGCGGATTAACACACATCATGACCGAAAGTAACCTGATAGCTGAGGGTTCAGTGCCTGGTTTCATCGCTGGAAAAAATTACAACCAATGCAAACGATTACATTCGCTGATGTCTTTGACTTTGCAGCAACTTCATTTTGAAACTTTTTTAGAAAAAAAAAATTTGACAGTTCAAGAATCAGTCGTAGAATATCTCACGGCGTTCATGCACCATCAAGATATCTCTCCACAAGTACAGCACACAGATACACAACATCTTATTCAGTCGTATGACCAATATACATCGGACACTTTAGACGGAAAGCATGGAAAAACGGCACAATTTTATGCGATGTATATCGATTTGATAAATCTTTATCATTTATTCATTAGAAGTATTCGTGTAGGAGACTTAGATTTATATTTGTATGCACTTGGGAAAATTGTGAATTTATTCTTTTATTATAATCAGCAAAACTACAGTCGGTGGCTAGTTTACTATATTAATCAACTGCAACATGTAGAGAACACACATCCCGGTCTCCGAGTTGAAATTGTTAAAGGCTCGTTTGGTATTCGAAGGACAACTAAACCATTCTCGCGGATCCCGGTAGACTTAACGTTGGAGCAGACGATTAATGGTGAAGCAGCACGCCGGCTTACTGGAATCGTGAATTTTACGAACTCCATCTCTGCTAGACAACGTTGGGCACGGAATCATGAAGCTCGGACGCGAATAATCTCGCATGTTTTAACTCGTGCAGGACTTGACAACCATCACGACATCACCGCAGACTTACATCCAGATAGAATGACAAAACATCACAAACAAATTGAAGCATTTAGGAAGAGCATTCAGCAAACTACCAATCCATTCTCTCCTTCAATGGATAACGACCAACTGTACAATATTTCAACTGGACAGGCTACTACTCCAGAATTAGCAAATAGTTTGTTGACTGCTGTGTCATCCGGAGAATTTTTAAGGGATCAGTTTATAACGGAGTGTAATATAAATTCAGAAAGATTTCACAAATCTTTGGAAAAAAATCCGGTACTGACTTTTGCAAGTTTAAAAAAAAAGAAGAAAGTGAAAATTGGAGAAAAAGTACATGAAGTCAAATTACAGCGAGATTTGTTTGGGCGGTTATTAGCTTTATCATTAGACACGAATTTAAATCTTGAAAAAGTACTTTGCTTCCCGATTACTCCAGTTCCCCTATCACTATGCCATACAGATGGTTCAATCAATAAGACTGTTAAATCGGTATTAGTCCAAGAACTGGAGAAAAAAATTGAAGACATGGAACAACCTCCACACCAGGTTGATTTTCTTATTGTAGATGGCTTCTTTTTTTTAAACACTTTCAAGCAAATGCCACGCAATTTTGGAGATTTATCGAAACAAATTTTGCGATCCCTTGTGAATAATTCAGCAAGTCGTGTAGCCATTGTATTTGATCGCTACTTCACACCTTCGATCAAAGATTGTGAGTATGCTCTCCGAGGTCATACGAATGACAAAGATTTCCACATCTCTGGTCCTCAACAAACGAGAACATCTGACTTTGCGAAAGACTTAAAAAATATCAAGTTTAAAGAAGCTCTCGTTAAATTTTTGATCGAGCATTGGGCTGGTCAAGAGATGGCTTCGATTATTCGCGACAAAAAAATATATCTCAGTCACGATTTATGTTATGTATATTCTGTTACTGATAATAAAGTAATGCGAAGCATTGATCATGAATTGTCGTGTCCTGATCACGAAGAAGCGGATACAAAAATTGCATATTTCGCTTGTCAGATAAACGAAGATTCCACAGTTATTATCAGAACTTTCGATACGGATATTGTTGTGATTATGTTGGCCAATATGGAGCATCTTCAAGCATCGGTAAAAATCTGGATTGATCTTGGAGTAGGTAATTCACGCCGATTTATTGATATTTCCGCTCTCTTCATCAAGCTAGGTACACTAGTTTCACAAGCGCTACCAGCTTTGCATGCGCTAACAGGATGTGATTATAATCCAGCTTTTTATCGACAAGACAAAAAAAAACCTTTCGATATTTTAATGGGATCTGTAGTTTTTCAAAAAGCTTTTGCAAATTTGGGATGTGGAGCTTACAATGTTGAAGAATTACTTGACAGCATGGAATCTTTCGTCTGCGATTTGTATGGTTTAAAAAAAATATCTGATGTTAACCAAGCTAGGATAGAAATATTCAACAAAACTTACAAAGTGTCGGATACATCACAGCCCTTCTCATCAAACGTGCGAAATTACGACGCTTGTAATTTGCCACCATGCCAATCAGAGCTACGGCAACATGTATTACGAACTCAATACATTGCGTGCTTATGGAGGAATGCCCACTATCAAACTGTCACTGAGATGTCACCAACAGATTTCGGGTGGGAAAATGTGGATGGCAAGTTGGAGATGACTTGGTTTGTTGGGAATCAACTACCAGAAGCATATGAAGATATTGTCATAACACCTGACATTTTAGGGGATACTCCGGATTCAGGTATGTTTTCTTTTTAATACACTACTAATATCATGAAATAAATGCAATATTGTCAAGTATCATAACCATTTCTGATTACAGAAATGCAAGATGTAGATGATGAAATTAATTCGAACTCCGAACATCAGGATGATTCATCTGATGATGAAGATTAAAAAAATCCTGCTTCCTTTTACCATTAAACCATTTTCTTATAAATGAATGGTGAAAGTTTACATATATATTTATATATTCTTACATTTTATATATTATTTTCTGTTCGTTGTAATTCCATTGAGTAATGAAAAAAAAAAAATAAAAATTATTTTTCAAACTGTCAGAACAACGGAATTTCTGTACATAATTGTCAGATTTTAGGTCAGCACAGCAAGGACATCAAGCTGAAACGTCTGCATAAAAATCTGATGAACTTGAGTATTTCAAGGTCACGATTACATTATCAAAAATCGGCCGTGAGTTCTGGTCGCGTCCAAATCGTCAGTTTTTTGAATACAATACCTTTTACAGTTCACTTAACATTCCTTTTGAATATCTGATAAGCTCGCATACATTTTTTTTTTTTTTCATTTTCAACCCCGTCATACGGCCACCCCCATCTTGTAAGCCGGCAGATAAATATTTTTTCGTTATCAGAAGCACGTAGGGCGTATACGATATTAATGTCTGACGCGCTCTAGTATTTCTATGTAACAAATTTTTTTAACATTTTTGAAAATTTGTACACACCTACCCCCGTAGTGAAAGGGTACATATATCATATAAACTTTTTTTCTTTTTAGTATCTAATCTTCACAATTCAATAGGTTCCCGCAACGCCTGAATAACTTCCCATATAGCCTCTTGGGCTCCCCTTATGAGTTCAGTGTGACTATTCAAAGGAGATTTGTTATTTTCCAATGGGATGTTGACTCATGTTTTCTGTCTCGATATTGACATTGGAATATTACATTTAATTCTACATGAAAATGAAATTATTTAGAAGAAAAATGATGACGTTTAGAATAGTGACATTGAAATCGATGAATATTTTCATTCTTCGTTCTTCATACTCTCTACTTATTTATTATATGGACAGCTGTTTCTATTTGCACAAATAATTATCAAATCATTAGCATTGTAGTAATTTCTGGAATGATTCTGTCTCGGAGTCGTTTCTTTTGAAAGAGTTAGCACCAATACGATTCTATATTCAAAATTATGCAACATAATTTATATGTTTTCTTTTATTCATTGTATAATGACAGAAGCGCATGTTGATATGACTGTTTGAATGTTGAAAGTCCATCAGGTTTTCAGTTGCAAGTGTATGCAACACGGTTCAATATAAATACAGGTGAATTGGACATAAACAGTGGAAGTTGGGCCTGATGAATATGATGCTCCGAAATTACAAGACTATGAAAGATCCAGGTAAAATAAATTATCATATCTTGCGTGTCATTATTTTTCTCCTTGAAAAGAAAAGATATAATATTTTTAGGCTTCCAATTGACATGGGAGATTCCGACGATCCCACCAGAGTATCTGCACATTCAATCACGATACAGAAACTAATAAATTCATCAAATTTACACATACGAGTTTATCTGATGATGCTGGTCAGACAACAATTCCTCTTATTGAAACATTACCCGTTGAATCCATGCCAACATTTCCTCTTGGCGGTATTGGAATATCCTTCAAAGGAAGAAATGGTTTTGGTGGATATATTGCTCCTCGAATATTCACCATAGATGTATCCAAATACATTCAAACTGTGTGAAC
>JAPYZF010000735.1:0-23085 GCA_030523045.1 Meteorus cinctellus
TCACAATAATAAATATAAATAAATAAACAACAATTAGTAATTTATTAAACTACTGATAAATACTTTTCACACGAAAAACTTCTTCGTTCATCTTTTATTGTCACAAATAAATCTCATATTAAATGTCAATAATATTTATTGAATATCAGTTAATTATGAATAAACGTTTCATTAAATTTACTACAACACTACTTTTATTTATTTAAATAATAAAAAGAAAGATAAAAAAAAGAAGATAATGAAGAAGAGGGAAAAAAAGAGATTACTAATTATTCTTCGTGTTATTTTTTCATTAAAATTCTATTAAACTCATCTTTCTCTCTAGACATTCTACCAAAGTGTTTTTTCGTCGCCTGCAGGGGGATGACAATGTTCATATATATATATTTAGCTGTATATTTATAAAAAAGTAGGATAATAAGAGGGTTGTAAGGGATAAAATGTTGGAAGAAAAATTTTAAATGGAAGAGATGAGTGAAGTGAAAGAGAAAAAACTCTTTTAAATGTATTTCATAATTTATTCTGATGTGTCAGGGGGGTGAGTTATCTTAATGAAGAATTTTTTTAATTACTTTGCGCGCAGAGAGATCGTTTCAATTTGCCCCAACACAGATTAATAAAGAGGAGAAAAAAATACACACAAACGAAGAACGAAGGAAAAAGAAAAGATGAGAAACAAGAAATAAGAAAGACAAATATTAATTGAACAATTTTATTTTTACTCTTCGCTTGAGATAAATTAAATTTATCAAATTTTCTTTTCATTGTTCTTTAATATTTTACTGCGGAAATGAAAGTAGAGACGAAAAAAAAAATTAATTAGGGAAAACCTTTTGATTGAAACCTTATAAATTAGGTCGACATAATTTTTTTCTTGTTTTCTCTTTTTTTTCCTTTTTGCTTTGTCATTTTGTTATTTGATATTCCTAAAAATTAGTTTACATGTGAACGAATTGCGCATAATTAGGTCACAGGGCTTCGTAATTTTGATCCCTACACTTCTAAACATTCCTAATCTAACAGAGAAGAGAAAAAAAAAAACAGGAACAAATACTCAAACAAAATGGTTGACAAAAGTTGAAATATTGAACGAAATTTCGTTAAAATTACTGAAAAATTTCATTACAATATAACGAAATTAAAATGGCGGATGAGAGTTTTTTGATATATTGTGATACTTTGGAACACCCTGACGTTGTCATTGGCAACGAGGGTGAATTATCAACCCTTACACAAAGAGGGATAATAATAATCACAATAATAATAATAGTAATAATGAGGAAATGAAATGATGAAACAAAAGAAGAAATTGTAGGCGAAAGAAAATTCTTTTTGGGGGTTGATTCAATTTTGTTTGATGTCCTTGAGTATAGTAGGGATGATAAATGGTTGCCTGACGATCAAAACCACCCTTGAACATTGGCTGGAAATGACTAATAAACAAAAACTAAAATAAGTGGAGAAAAAAAAGTGGAAATAAATTTTGTTTCTTCCCAAAAATATTTTTTTAATAAATTTTTCTTATAGATTAATAAAATAAAAATGTAAAAATATTGATACCACCCCTAATAACACTGAAAAATGATTAAATTATATAAATATAAAAGCTAGAAACTATTAAAATAAAAGTTTATCATTAAAAAAATTGAATAATGAAGAATGTTTCTTAATATTGCTGCGATTTTTTTTTCCCTATTTCATTACACAAAAAAAATTGAGGCTCAGGCTCATGTACATAAATACACATTGGATGGTTCCCGTGTCGGAAAAGGAGACGACAATGCGCGATCGTTATGCGTATTCAAAGTGGCTGTTACCTGGCCGTTGCATTGTCGAAAAAAAGGGAAGAAAAAGAAGAGAAAAAAAAATATGGAGAAGAAAAAGGAGAAAAAAAAAGGAGCGAATGGTTTCCGGGAAACGAGACGTTGCCCGATTATTGTGCAACGGCCAATGCAGACAAGCGCAATCCACTATGTATATAAATATATATATATATATATATATATATGTTTAAAGCTTTAGACGTGGAAAACACCCCTGCGATATTTTCACGTGTTCCTTTCTTAAAATTTCCAAGACTTATATAATACTATTCATGCATCATGTAAAAATAAATCCTTATACATTTTTTCCAATCACCTATAACCATCGACAGTGCGATGCACCCCTATTTAAAAATGCTACCCCTGTTGCACGAGGCAATTTTAGTGATTTTATCATTTTTTTCCTGTGAAAATTCATCAGAAAAAATTGTTTTTTCACTGTTACATTATTTGTTTTCATCCCTCAATCATCCCCGCAATAGATCTCATTAAATATTCTTATTCGAAGGGGTAGAGGGGAAGAAACGGGTGAATATTTCACCCCTTTATGATTAATCTAATGCGATCGAATTAAATTCAAAGTTTTAATGGCTTTCATGGAAAAAAAAAATTGAACTTTTCTATATTTCTCTTCTTTATCCCCTCAATTTTTTTGCATCCAATTTATTTGTTTTTTTTCATTGTTAAGTAAGCTCTGAAGAACAAAAATAAACTTTTGTCGGCCATTTTTTCGTCGCAGTGGTCGTCTTTTTTTTTTTCTGCGTAGATCAAAAGCAGAAAAAGAGAGGGTGCGAATCGGTCGTTATTCAGAGCAAGGGTGAGATATAGCAATGGGGGTGGGAGGGGGGTAAGTTTTTCGCTGTGCAAGAGAACGATTTATTGATCACGTCTCTGTCCAATGGGGGTGGGTGTATGAGTGTGTCTGTTAGGGGGTTGGTCAGTATATTGTTAGGGTGGAAGAGAAAGAGCTAAAAGTTTCTTCATCACCCCATACTCATCATACAACCCCTGACGTAACTTTCACCCCCATACTCTTCTTCCTACATTTATCTGGACATATATATATATAAATAAAATGAAGGGAGAAGAGTTTCAACCCTAAACATGTGGACCAAAGGGGAAAATGTCTGTCTAATCTCATTTCCACGAATTTCTCATTCCAAACGTGCAATATAATTTTATTTATTCCATTAATTCTTTATATTTATTTAATATTTTATTATTATTGTCTTGTTAATTAAGGGTAGTTGGGTATTTTCATCCAATACAACGCCATTTTTGTTTGTATTGTTGTAATAATTCTTTCTATTTTATTTGAACTGTTGTAAAAGAAATTCGTCCATTTTGTTATTTTTTTCTTTCTCGGTTAGAAGTCAAGGGGTTAAGGGGGCTGGTTTGGGGTGAATAATGAAAGGGTTGGTGTTCGGAGAACGTGGATTGGTCGGTTGTGGTAATGGGCGGTATAAGAGAATTTTTTTTTCTGACAAGGGTGAATTAAATTTGGTTTACTTTGGTAAATATTAAAGAAAATTTTGATCGCCATCTGTTGAGTGTTGAAAGCTAAAGAACATTTTTAATATGTCTGGGATTATTTATTTATACTTTGGCATCTTTATTTGTTAGAATATTTCAATACGCCCATTTTTTTCATCCCTTGAAACGTACTTTTTTTTTTATTCTTGCATAAAGAACCTTTAAAATGTGTCCCTTGCTCACGTGCCAACCGTCACTTTTTGTACCGGTCAATTCCTGTTTATTTTACATTTTTTTTTCGTTTTTTTAAGTAGGGATAATATCTCCCTGCATTAAGGGTGCAATGCGCAATCTGTTCTGATGTCACATTTTCCTATTTTTCTGCATTTTCAATCCCTTAAGAAATAAAAATAGAAATTAATTGAATGAATAGAAAAGAAAATTTTTGTCTTTTCATTTCAATTTTGTTTATTGTTCATTTCTTTTTTGCTGTGGAATTTTGTTTGACGTTAATTAAAATAATTAACGAATATGTGTTTGTGTGTGTGTGTTCTTCGTGGGAATTCATTAATCAAAAATGATGGGAAGTCGTTGTGTCGTTGACGCAATTAATCAAAAATAATTGTGAGTCAGTGAAGCGAGTTGGAGGAAAATTTATTACTCTTTTTCTTCTCATATTTATTTTTTCCCTTTCACAAAAATTGTTTGACTTGAAAAAAAAATTCCTTCGTGACAATTAATATTCATTATTTATTTATTAAATCATCCAACGTATGTTAATAATTATTGGATAATAAATCTATTAAATGGATTGTCATAATTAAAATAAAATAATTTGAAATAAAACGAAAATACAGAAACAACAAAATTGACAATTAAATAAAATTCTATAAATGAACTACAAAAAAAAATTCCAATCTCATCAGCACACTGAATTAACCCTCAACCCACTCTCCACATGCATCCCTAAACGTTTGCAATTCTACACCCCCAACCCCTTTAGAAACAAAAAAATAATAGAACATAAATAGAATATAAAATTATTTGCACGATAAAATCGTAAGCGATAAAATTCCAATCGAAACTCACCAACATTCTCGTAAACATCCTCCCTCTTTTTCCCTCCCCAATCCACCACCACCTTCATCCCCATCCTCACTGTACAGCAACAGGCAGCACGCGTCTCTTCCTCCTCCACACAATTCCACATCCTGATCCTCTCAAAAGAAAGAAAAAGAAAAAATAAATCCCTGCACACACTCGAACAATTTCACATGTCTCAATTCAAAGAAATAATAAATAACAATAAAATTCCTATTCACAGAAAGATGAGTAAAATAACAAAATACACTGATTTTGTTAGAGTTACGTTTGACAGTAGTAATTTATTATTTAATCACCAATTTGTTAATAAACAAACGAAGAAAATTAATAACATTCTCAATTTCTATTGAATTTAATTCAAAATTTTGCCTTTACTCATTTTTTTCTGCTTTTTCTTTTATATATTCACGTTAAAGTTTCGTATAGATCTGTAGCTTTTTTTTCACGTCCATTTTTTTCCATAGAAATGACAATGGGGAAAAAAAAATATATATCGACTGTTGCATGTTCGATCGTTATATTTTTATAGTTGAATGGATAAAAATTCTATGCATATATAAATGTATGTATATGGGGTATTTATATATATATATATATACACGCTATGGTTGATGGCCAGGTGTATAGGAACCCATGGAATATTTTTCGGTTAGGTCAGTCGATCAATGGGGTGGCCAGTGACCCCAAATAAAAATTACGATAGAAAAAGATTGAATTTCTCAAAACTTTCTTTTCATATTTCACAATTTTTTTCATTATGCAAAATTATTATGGAATTTCTATGGGGATTTTTATAGTGATCGTGGGGATTATTGATGGGGTTTTGGTATTATTGTTATTATTATTACTATTAATATTATTATTATTATTATTGTGGGGGTTGTTTATGATTGGGAGAATTTATTGATGAGAAATAAATTGATGAGGAGAATATGTTTGAGAGAATTTTAATCAGTTGATTGGTGTTGGTTGTGTAGGCTGTGTGGTATTGCCTGGGGGGAATGTTTTACAGGTATTAATTAAAAGTTTATCTAATATTATGATGTCTCAATATATATTGACAGTGGTGGGACAGGTGTTTTTATCGTTGTGAATATTTTTAATTATAAGTGTTGGTGGATAATAATTAATAATTATGTAAATGAGGTGACTTATTTTTTATTTCTTTCTTATTTTTTTTTTGTGAATTATTTTGGGGATTGTTTGAATGTTAAAAATGGTTTTAGTTAATTGTTTGGATATTTATTGGTTAGAAGGGATAAATAAATAAATGTAAATGAATTTGTGATTATTTTTTCATCTTTTAAAATGAGAGAAAAATAAAAATGAAACATTTTTATGTATTCATATAAAATGTGGAAAATGACACAGCAAACGTGAAGGATATGGATAGAGAGGGTGGTGAAACCACCGAGTTTACGAAACGTAAGGGGATGGTACAGTAGTGATCGTTGAAATTCATCCCTTTTTACAATTCCCATACGGACGTGAGAGTAAGAAAAGGACGAAGACGACTATGAGTGTATACATGAAAGAACATTTTTCACAACCACATCGTTGTGGTGTTTAACGCTTTGGTGGTTGTTGATGGAGGGTTGGTGGATGCGGGGGGTGAATACTTGCGACATATGTGAAGTATTTCATACCCTCTCAAAAATCATTCTCGCAAGCAACCCCTCATAAATATATTTTTCTCTTGTAAAACAATTTTTGTAATATTTTTTTCTCTTTATTAAAATTCAATTTTTGCGATCAAACATTTTCCTTTCTGTAATTAAGCAAAATATTTTTTTAATATGTCAATATTATTCTTTCAACCCCTTTGTTGGTATTATTATTGTTATTATTATTGGGGTTGGTTTGTGTTTATGTAGAAATAAAATTTGTAAGTGAAATTTTGTGAAAGAATTTGATTTTTTCATAGAATTTTAAAAATATTATCGATGATCAATTGGAATGAATTATTTTCTCGTTAGTTTTTTTCAGACGTTTAAGAATAATAAACGATCGATCTTAGTTCCGGATGTTAAGGGTGAACAATAGAAAAAAGGAAAATATAATAAAATATGAAAATAAAATGGAAAATATGACAAATGAAAGAGAGAAAAATTGACAGAGAATTTATTTACCTATTTAAATGTGTTGACAAAAAGAGCAGTGGAAAAAAAAAGTTATAGGAAATATGAAATGGAGAAATGTCCACCCATTGAAAAAAGGGTGTGCAACCCCTTCTTTTCTTAAAATTTTACTGGACGTCTTTCTTTAAAATTAAAATCGATCGATCTCCATTGGGAATTTTTCTGTGTTTGGCTTTGTTGGAAAATAAGTGAAAGAAACAGGCGGAAAAAATTTTATTTATGAAATAAACTAACCGGAAGTGGTCAGTGTATCGCCACGTTGAATTTAAAAATACCCCTTTTTATGTAGGGGTAGAAAAGGGAAGGGAAGAAACAGGTCGAAGAATTGGACAAATTTAGAATTAATTTTTTTCCTCTTTCTCAAAGTAGAAAACGTTTGGATTATTTATAAACCTGGACCGGAAGTGGTCAACCACCCTCTTCCCTTAACATTTCAGAAACTACCCCCTTTACCAAAAAGAAAAAAAAACACCCCCAAAAAATGAATATCAAATACAAAAATAGTGAAAAATCGAACTAAAGTAAAATACAAAAGAGAAAAAAATGTTCAAAACAATTTTTTCTTTTTCCCTATGTATCAAAAGAAGTTACGTGCACATAAGTTTACATAATTTTCCCAGGCGGAATCGCAACACTTGCCCAACCTGCATGTCAGAATAAAATCGTGGACAAAGAGAAATAAGAAGAAGAAGAAAAAAAGAAACGGAAAGAAAGAAGAAAAAATATATCTATTTATATATAAAGAATAGAAGGGAGGGAAAATGGGGAAGGATTCTTTTAGACGGGGGTGGGGTATCGAACGAGAGGCAAAAAGAAAAGAGGGATAGTTGGAGCGCGCGTGTAACCCTCGTCCTTCAAAGGTCGGTGGAAATCGTATGGCTTTGTATGGAAATAAAAATGCCCCCTTGGCGCACTACAATCCACTGATGTTTTGGACGAAGGTCTTTCTCCCTTCGTCTCCCTTTCGCTCTTTCGATAGACCCAAAAACGCGTCTACCCACACATGCGTATATGTTATATATAAATTTAAAACTTCAAAAGAATATACGGGTTTTATATTATGAAGGAAGCTGGGAATTGAGAGGAAATGGATGAAGTGAAAGTGACGCGGGTGAATGTTTGAGGGGTCAGTACTTTTATAAAATTTAGGCAAACTCGAATCGATAAAAAAATATCTGAATAGTGAAATCTGTTCGTTGAACGATCGCCTATCGATTGAAAAAATAAAATTGGGAAAATATTGATTAGAACAGAAATTACATCACAAAATGTACAGCAGTGTCAAACTCACTTTATGTCAATTATTTCGTCAGGTTTATTTATTTATTTATAGAATTGTTTATATTATTCCTGAATTTTTACACTTCACTAAATGTAAATTGATAGTTCAAACTCTATAGAATAATGTGATGATAAAATTAATTACCTAGAAAATATTTATAAATAAATTACACGTGAAAAAATATAATAAAATGTCATTCGTTGAACATAAATCGACAATTTCGCCACCATTTTGTGATGTTAAAAAAAGATATCACGTGAAGGAATTTTTTTTTACGACCACCACCACCATCTCATTAACCCTTCACCGCCCTCAAATCCCCTCATGTTGTCATGGCAACCCTTTTACTTCCCTCGTTTGGTGTCAAAGGGTAAAATATATATCTATATATTTATATTTGAACAGTTGGACCTGTCGAACCCTGTTCTTTCTTGCAACGTAAAAATCCTTTTCTTCTCTTTCATCTTTTCACTCTCATTCTTTTTGATATAAAAGAAAAAGGGAATATTAAATTTTCCCTTCTCGTCGCTGTTATCGCACGAAATATTTGAGAAATATTTAAGTGGATCTACTTTAGTTGATGTTCATTCTAGATAAGTTTATGCGATGAGAGTTCGTTTACCAACGCGAGAAAGATATTTTTATAAAGACAGAATAGATGGGACTGTGAGATTGGACATGGAATAAATAAGGGGGTTGAAAAGGGTTTTTTTTTTTCGTCGATGTTGTTCTCATATGTCTGAAGATGTTTGACATGTGGATAGATTCTATGTTATTATATCAACCCCTTTTATACGCCCTCAAGTAAAAATGTGTTTTCTTTTTTTCTTCTTTTTCTTTGGTGGAACTAAAAGGGCAGAAGAAAATTTATGGAGAAATTGAACGAATTAAAAATTAAATTATGTAAATGGAAAAAAAGGTCTAATTATTGTTTACTCTCTGGTTCTTCGTGAAATTCTTTATTTTACCCTACAACCCTTAGATTTATTCATATAAAATGAGCATTTGAATGAGGGAAAAAAGGAAATTTTGTACAGATAAATTGAAGGGTAATTGGAAAAATGGAACTAAATTCTTAATTAAGGGTTTTTTTTTTTTGGGGAACATTTTTCAAAAATTCTTTCACTTGCAATGACCCTTAAAGATCATCCCTATTATAAAACCAATCAATTTGCTAACTACCCCGCAAAAAACACCCTGATAATGATTATTAGACGAAAATAAATTTAAATCTGATTAAATTCAAATGCACACAATAATTTCAGTACACCCTGTATACACACCCTTGGACGGAGATTAAATCCACCACTCGTCGTGTCGTCAATATCTTCTTTTCTTGCCAACCCTCTAACTACCCCTCATGTCTCACCGAAGGAATCGAAACGTTGATTTAGCTTTGCGTTTCTTCAACGCGATGAAAATAAAAAAAATTCTCTTCTACATAATACAAGGAGCGAAAAAAAAGCGTCGAATGGCGACGAATTGGGGATGAAGGGGAGGAAGGGTGGTATCCAATTAAAATTACCAGGAGGATTCTCTCTGTTGGAATTCATTGCGAGAAGCGAAGGAAGAATGAATGAAAAAAACGAGTCTTGGGATTTTTAAAGGGATGAAAAGCATAGGAGAGATGGTTTTGAGCTTTTCCAGGGTTAAAGAGCAGGATTGAGAGGGGATGAGACGGAAAAAGAGACAGGGAGAGTTGACTTTTACAAATTTACAGGGACAAAAATGAGAAAAGAAATGAGAAAAAAAAAGATTTCACGAAGGGGGTGTGTACATACTGAAATGCGTAAGGGATGATGAATATAAAGAGGTTTCTGTCTTCGGTATAAGGGTAGGAAAATTTATATACATATACATGTAGATAAATTTTCTTCTTCAACCCTCTCTCATCCTTTCGATCAATACTTTTTTCCATTTGATCGTTTAGGGGATGGAAAATTCAAATATATTTGATTAAGTTGGTGGGGGGAATTTTCATGGGGTTAAAATTACAAAATTCCCGTTGCAAGAATTTTTTTTTTGCCCACAAATTAATTCAAACGAATTAAAAGTCTTGAAGAAAATTTTTATTCAATTTTAATTATTTCACTTTGTCGGTTGAATTTTTTTTTATGGGGGGTAAGACCCTGGAATATTCTTGCATATATCTACATTTATAACGTTATTGTCCTTGAAACTGTCTTGTGTATGGAAAATGTTTGGAAATTGCGTGTGACCAATTTAGTAAAACCGAAACTGGAGCAAAAGATGAAAACATTTCTCAGCTTTCGTTTGTGTTGAATTTTCGTGTTGATTTAACGAGTGAAAATTCCTGGTTGATTTAGTGGCGCAATATTACGGTTATATATTCTTCAGGTACACTCATGTATATCCATTATCCCCCCTATATATATATATACATATATATATAAACCTTGAGACCTTTCACTACAGAAATGACGCAAAAATTTTATTTTCTTTCTCCAATAATGCGAAATGAATTTACACGAATGAATGAATCATTTACAATTATAAATCCACGAATTTTATTTATATTTATGAGGGAATTTAATAGAAATCGAACCCACAAGCCAATCAATCAGTTTAAATTATCCAAAAAAATATTTATCCAAACATCACCAAGAAAATAAATATTTCACCCACTTCAATCAAAGTCTTCACAAATGACTTTCTATCGTCAAACGACAACGAATAAATCAACGAATAATCCCCCACTACTATCAAAAACAAAAAAAAGGAGAAAATAAAATTGTCAAACGAATAAGAAGGGAAAGTGTAAGGGGGTGGTTTCACAGACGTAATAAACTCCACGAATAAATCAGACTCGACGTAATCTCGCGAAATCTTAGCAAGAAAACTTTCACCTTCTCACACACTCACACTTTTATAAATAAATAAATAAATATATATATATATTTGCAACGAGGGTGGAAAGTTTGTCGTTAAAGTTGTTCATCTGTCGCATCCCCTGGCGTCATCTCCAGGCAAAAGGTTCGAGGACAAAAATTCGAGTTAGGTATAAAATTGTTTAAGGTTGAGGTATAACGTGAAATGTTTATCGTTGCATCCCCTAAAGATAAATATACAGTTTTGCTGGTGTATATATAGATATTGGTATTGGATGATGCAGTGACGTTGTAAAAGCTATTGAAAAATTATTTTTGCTCCAGTTTTGGATAACACAATGATTTATTATAGGGAAAATAGTGCGAATGTCTCCAACGGACGTTTATGGTGGACAATTATTCGACAGGGCTTCCAGAAAAACCTTTCGTTCTACCTGCTCTAACTATTTTTCTTATTATTTGGTTTATTTTGGCGAAGTATTAGGGTGTAATAGACAAATAGAGGAGTGTGTGGATGGTATGGAATGTTGGATAATTGTTTATTGAGGGGTAATAATTATTTTGTAAGTAATTTTGAATTTTGTCATTATTTCATGAGGAGAATTGTTTTCACGATTTTTGTTGGTGACTTTGATGAGGATTTTGAGGGGGTTGTTGTTGATGGATTTTGATGGGATAATGACGAATATGTTCGCAATGCGATGGGGAATATAATGATGGTTTGATAATGTTTGGGGAGGCGTTTTTAAGGGAGGAAAATGGCTTTGAATGAAAGATTGATTGGGAAGATTTGGGATTTTTATGGGATTTTTGATTTTTAACTTCAACCCTTCATAACTCTTCATGTACCACTTCAATTCTAACCCTAAACCACCCAATCCAGACCCAAATCGGTTAACTAACTCAAAAACCACCCCGAGAACTCTATTAAAAAATTCCCTCCCTTAAAAAACCTCATTCTAACAACGAACTTTATCCCTCCTCCACAAACTCTCGAATCACTTTCAAACTTTCTTCTTTAAAAAAATTCATCCACCCTCTTAAACCACCCTAAAAAAAATCGTAATGGACTATAAACCATCCCAACAACATCTACAACGATGAAAATAATTCTACGTAATATAAAAATAATCATTACAAGAAACAAATGCAAAAGTACAATCATCATCGATGTAAAAAAAGTAAAATGAAGGAAGTAAAAATGAAGGGCGAAAAATAAGAAAGAAGAGGAGCAAAAAATACTAAAAATACAATAATAAAAGGAACTAAAACCCTCAGTCGTTCTTTTCGGCTTTCGATATATTGAATAAGAAATCTATAACGCGCGGGTGGGTCTTCATCTCTCTTTCCTTTCGTAAATACTCAGCGTGTAAGGGTACAAGTCCGGTCGCTTTTTCCGTATTATATTTACTTCGACTCTCTGCCCAATGTGTGGACTATATATTATATACCCCTATGAATCTCCCTACATTGATACGTATACATATATATATATGTATATATGTACCTACCCCACTCACAACAAATGGATACTAAAGGATGTGGCAGCCCCTGTAACGAAAGAAAAAATGTAGAAAAAAAATAGGAAGAAAAGAAGATTTTCCAGACGTATCAGGAATTGAAGTAAAAAAAAAATTATGTCGGTGTATGTATGGAAATAAAAATAGGGGTTCACACAGGTATATAGGGTAGGGAAATTTTTGATGCTTCATTGAGCTTTAAAGAGAGCTGAGAAATTTTTTAAATATTCCTTATTCATTGCGTAAATTTGTTGTTTTTTATTCAATTTTTAGATATGTGGAATAAATATTTTTTTTTTAGGGGATGATTAATCAGGGGTTGAAGGATTGGACAATTGGGATTGTTTAATATTTATTCGAATTATTATGAGTCAATTAAATAATTTTATTATTTGGAAAACGACAGAATTTTGTTGGATTTGGACAGAAAAATTATTAAGGGGCTAAAGGAGGAAAAGAAAAATAATATAAGAAAGAAGAGTTGAAAGAAAGAACAACGAAACGATTAAATGCTGAGATATATATTGGCTTCCAACGTAGATAAGTGGAAGGGTCTTGACTGTATATATATATACCTGATGACCACTAACAACCCTCTAAATTAACTATTTCAATGACTGCACATTCAACTGACTGATTCGTGTGTGGACTCACGTCCCTGCTAAGTTATTTTTTTCTACATTTTTAATCTTATGCGCCACAACGTCGCCATAACCCAACCATAATTTTAGGGTTTAAGATTTTTAACGTACCCTTTTTACTCACCGCACAAGAATCATCTTCGTTCTTCGTTTATCTCCTTTTGTTCTCTTTCTCTTTAGCCCTTAACTTCACATTCTTTTTGTCTCTTTCGCTTAATTTATTTCTGCTGGAACTTTTCTTTCTTATTTTGTGTTATTATTTATCTTTAGGGAGTTGGAAAATTTTTAATTATATGTGTTTATATATTTTGGGATAGCGGCGAGGTTGCTTCTATTGATGGAAAAAATTGTTGGGGGTGAATGAGGGGGAAAAGTGGAATTTTATTTAATGTTTTATTTTATTTTAGTATGAATGAGAAAATTTTCAAAGATGATTTTTGATGTTTTGACTTTGGATACGTAGATATTCAATTTTTCTTGATGGATTTTTATTTGTAAGCAAATGGTTCTATTGGGAAAACGATGGAGAATCGAATGGTGGTCGGGAAAGTGGAGAAAAAAATTTTCTACTATGAGAAATGTTCAGATTAATGAAAGAAAAACTATGGCACAATCCTTTGACCTGTTCTACAATTATCCCAACTTTGAAATTCCATATCTTCAACAATAATCGACCAAATCCAACCCCCAATGAGTCAAATCCAAGGTCCAAACGCTGCTGAATCGACCTGTGCTTCAACCATCATCAAAAAAAAATTTCTCGACCCCCAAACAACCCTTACAAACGAAAAATTCAGTCTAAGTAAATTTCCTCACTCAACCAAACACTTCAAATAATTTTCTTCCTTCAAATCTCCTCACCAAAATTAATTCCCAAAAAAATCACCCCACCACCCTCTACATTATTTATAGAACACAACAACAATTCAGCTAAATGTTAACAATAATTAATACAATAAACAAAAATACATAATCAATTGAAGAGAGATGACAAAAAATTTCCATTTAAAATTTTGATTTATCGACTGAAATAAATCGTGAAGTGTCCTCGCAATTCGAGTGGGATTCACTCACCCTCACACACACTCACATGACGCGTGAAAATTCCTTCCCCCTTGAACAATGATTATATAGGTATTTGTGTATCTATATAAGAAAAAAGAGTGCAGCTGCGACAGCACGCACTCGAGAAAAGAATCCTTGAAAAATTCGTCAAAATGTATTGATGGTGGGTGTTCTTTTTTCCACATGTGTTTATATATATATATATATATATATAAAATGTGAGTGTGTTGTCTGAGAAATCGAACTGATCGACGTGACAGTGTACTTTATACATAAATTTCTATCGCATAAGATGAGAATAAATAAAAAGAGCGCGCGCGTGTCGCGACCGTTTTTTTTTTATTTCTTTCTCTTCTTCATCTCTTTCAATTTTTTCTCTTCCCTTTTTCTTATTTTGTGACGCTTTGTGACAGGCCCAATTCACGAGTGTGGATATGCTGCGTTGATCTTTGTATTTATCGAAATGCGCGCGTGGATAATCGCGGTTGGAGGATTTCTTTTTTCATTTTTTATTATTTATGAATTTGTGAAAATGTTTTCGTAGGCGTTTTTTGACGAGAAGTGAAAAGATTTTTTATTTTTTTTCGCGGTTGTTATGTTGGACTTTATTTTGTTTATGGGGTTGTTGTTGTTTTCATATTGTTTGTGTGTTGATGGGGGTTGTCGGGATTATTTTATTGTGTATTGATTTGTTTGTTTTGAGGGAAAAAAGTGTGAAAAATTTTTAGACTTCAATTCTAAATTTTTCGATAAATAATCGGTCGAATTTTTATTGTGATGAGTCGAATTTGATGGGAAAACGATGACGAATCGAATGACGTCAAAAGAAATGGCAAAAAAAAATTTTATTTGCTTCAAAATTGATATTCAAATCAATTTTTTTCTTCTTCAATAAATATAATTTGACGAATTTCTCGTTCTGTTTTTTAAAATAAAAAAAAAACGAAGCCATTTCATATGACTATTAACATTCCAGATGGTTATATAATAAAACATACGACGAAATTTTGAGTCTAAGAAGTCAACGGGTGCTCGAATTTTTTTTCCTTTAAATTCCAGGAAGTCACAAAACTTTTCCAATATATCAAGTGCTGCACCACTGCGTCGCCCCTTTTTTTTATTCTCAACCATCGACGTCTTGAATATAATGTGTGCAAAGGTTTTTTATGTATATATCTGTATATAGATCCGGATGAATGAATGAATAAATAAAGAATAAAAAAAATGTGCGCTTGTAACGAAACGTAAAAAAAAAAGAATAACAGGAAAATGAATGAAAAGTAGAAAGAAAAAATAAAATGGTTTGTACCATTCGTTTTATTCTTCCGTCCTCATGTCAATAAAGGTCAATAACAACTCACGATAAATACACATAACCACCCCCAAAAAAATACTGAAGAAAAAAAAAATTCTACTGAAAATTTTATTGAATGAAAAATAAATTTTTCTTGTTTTCTAATTTATTTTGTTTTTAATATTCAAAATGATTTTTAAGATTTGAAATAACAGTGAAAGATTTAAAGAATAATATTGTCCAACCCTTAGATATTGTTAAGGGATGAAAAGAAAAAAATTTCAAAAGACAAATTCGACTCTTTTGAATGTCAAAAATGAGAAAAAAAATACTAAATAAATATATTAACACCTATAAAAGAGTCTTCTGACGTCAATGATAATCGAAGATTAATTGTCGTACGCTAACGTCAAGATTCAGTCGGTAAAGTAGCGGAAAAAAAGGCCGAAAGGTGAAAAAAAGGTTTTTCTTCTTCTATTTATTACATAAGAGCAAAGAAAACGCGGATAAAAAGAAGAATAAATATATAAAGGTGAAGAATGAAAGGTAAATCTGTGTCGTTGGCAGGTTGGAACAAGTCTTGTGAACGTGTAGAATCTTCTCACACAGAGAATTCTTTAGCTATTGTTGTCCTACGTGACAATTACTCAGAGATTACAGTGAAAATTTGCGACAGGATTTTTATTTAGCCCTCATATATTTATGAGTATTTCTTTCACTATCTCTACATTTATGACAATCCTCTTCACGTAATAAATTTAATCATCATCCCTTCGAATAGAGGGAAAAGAAATTGGGGTGGGATATTATTGAGTAATTTTATTAACCCTAAAATTTATTTTTAGATATTTGTTCTGTTGAAATTGCAGTAACTGAAATTTGTGGTGTATTCAATTTGGTTTTATTAGATGTTAAAAATTTATTTAAGGCTTCTCATAGATATCATTCGATTCGTCATCGTTTTCTCTTCAAGATTTGATATGTGAGAATTGAATTTGATTGGGAAGATTGGACAATAGAGGAGATCAAAGTTAGGGGAATCAATTTGGATGTGATTTGGAATTTGTGGATGAGTAGAATATTTTGTTCTATTCAATCGCATTTTTCGATGACGTCATAATTTTCTATGATATTCTGTTGATTATCATCCGATTCATCATCGTTTTCCCGATGCAAGTTGATAGTCGGAGATCAAATTTGGATCATAACATGGGGAGATAAATGAGATCAAAGTTGGGAGCATAATTTTGGTTACAACTGAAGATTTGAGGATGAAAACAACTTTTATTATTCAGTCTCATTTTCCAACGATATCAGATTTTCTGGCAGGATTTTCACTAGCATCATCAGATTTGTCATCGTTTTCCATTCAAATTTGACTTTTGAACCATAAAATTTCGTTGATCCTCATGGAAAATATTCGCCATTAAATTCATATGAACTAATTTCAAGTAGGAAACAAATTCAATGACAAATAATTATGACATTAGACAAAATAGAAGTTCTAACTCTTCACATGCACCGGAAATAACACGCTGTGTTGTAGAATTCCACATGATGTAACCATAGACACCATAAAAAAAAAAGAAAGAAAAATCAAGTGACAAAAAGAAAAAACTTAACTTTCTAGACCAAAACTCCAGGGGGTTTTCCACCGTTTGACTTCACTTGTACACGTGGGGTCAAAGAAACAACACAAAAAAATAAAGAATTATTTATCTTTACGGATAGATGAAAACCATTCGCTTGACCCAGGATTGCGTCGCCAAAAAGGATATCCGGAATAACGAGAAACACTTGGCAAACATTTTCTTTTTCTACTGAATGAAAACAATGGCGACACATCAGACCAAAAAAGCTACAAAACTTTCTAGATGATCTTAAACACATGGCGAAAGAAATAAGAGAAGAAAAAAATGTTAATATAAAACTGTACATATTTATTTATTTATTAATTTATCAGATTGACAGTGAAGAGAAAAGTTTTTTGATCTTCTTCTTCTTCTTCATTCTTTTTTATCCAACCAATTGAAGTATCAGCAAATGCACTCTTTGACCTCTTGAGAAAATACTTTTTATTCGCCCCTTTGACACACAACAAAAAAGAAAAGACGAGTCCATTATGATCTCAGGTGACACCATTAGACAAACACAACCCCATTTGATGTATTGATGTTGATGTACACAATTTTTATCTTTATTTTATCATGAGCTGTTTTTTTTATTTATCTTTATATAAAAGAATTGTTCGATACATCTTGAAGCTCAATTTTTTTTTCCACCCTTATCATCATTATTTTCCCCATTAGATCAATATAATGCTATGTCATTTATCAGTATTAAATTAAAACTCATGGGAAAAGGCAAAAGAAAATTATTTCATTGATATTTTATTGAATTTTTCTATATCAAATTGTTTTCCACTTCATTTAAACAAATTAATTATTGGATAAATAAATTATGTAAAATTTTTCAGATAATAATAGAAATAATCGTTGAACGGTTCTCTTTCTAAATCGATTTACAAAAAAATTCTACAACAATAAGAAATACAAGAAAAAAATCAAAATTCTTCAACAAATTTTCTTCTCAATTTCCGTCAATTTTTCTTCTTTCTTCTCCAATTTTTTCTCCATCTTATTTATCACTCTTTTTTTTTTACAAGAAACCAGAGCTATTCCCAGAGTCCCATTGGCGGACAATGGATTTCCTGAATAGTTCTCGTTATTGCTTGCGGTAGTCCCACACTCGCAAGCGAAAAACACATGAAGAGAGAAAAAATAAAAGAACGAATGTGGAAAAAAAAGGAGAAAAAATATGCGACGTCCTCGTACATTCTTTTATTTTTCTTTCGCTTCCACCCTCCTCCACCTCTTCTTCTCCTTCTTTTCTTGGGTTAGGTAAGGGTTGTGTACATGTGTTACACATTTATTTGTCTGTGTTGGTTTCCGTATGCGATGTCGCATGTTCGCCGACCGTTTAACGATAAATCAGCGCTGCTTTGGTGGATATTTTTTTTTCTCTTTCTTCAGGGTCACGGTCAAAATATCTGCATTAGTTTATGGTGTACCATTTACACATGTCGAAATGTCCGAGAAAAATCGTTTTGTATTTATTTTATTTCTTCTTATTCTTCATCAATTTTTTTTGTTATGAAAAATAGACCAGAAAAAATTCTGTTTAATTTGGATTCCTTTCAAATTTATCTCCTTTATTTCGTCGCTTTTTTTTCTACACTTGAGAGAATTCATTGACGTTGAAATATTTTAATTATTCATTTATTTATCTGTAATTTATTTAATTCAGTAAATATTTTTATTTAATTCAGAAAGAAATTTTAAATTTGGAGTAGAAAAGATTGAAAATAAATTGTCAAATGTTTATTTTATTTATTTAAATATTCTAGACAACAATTTTTTTATTCCATCTCTTATTTTACTTGTCTTTCTCTGTTTTCTCAACACTTTCGTACATTTATTCTATTCATTTTATTTTTCTCTTTATATTATGGACGATGACCATTGAAACGAATGAGCTTTCGCTGGTGTATTAGGGTGGCAAGAGATTAAACTCATGTGATCGTGTTTCACGAGCTGCCACCTCTCAATATATCTTTATAGGTATTTGCACGTACGAAATTATCATCAAAGTAAAAAGAAAAAGGAGAGAATGAAAAAAGAAAAATAAAAATAGAAGAGAAGGAGAGAGGAGAAATCTTTTTTCGTCTCTCAATTTCTTTCTCATTCAATTTTTTTTTTTCTATTGCACAAACAAATTCGTTCTCAATTCTTCACGTTTTTCAAGTACATGTGTGGACGGATTTATCATCAAAGGGTTTTTACACCCCCACTCTTTATTTTGTGTCCCTTCTCCACTTCAATTTTTTTTCTTTTCTTCTATTTTCTTTCATTTTTTTTTTCCTTCTTCTTCTTTCTTATTTTCGTTTCAATTATTCATCACAAATGCGATTACATCACACAAACACACCAGTGTCCATTGAAAAAAGGGTTTTGTGAATTTTGTTTGGGTATTTATTTTTATTTTTATTATTATTTGTATTTTCCATTTTTTTTCGCTCCTTTTTTCTCTTGTTGAAGGATTTTCAATTAATATCGCTCGAGTGAATTCTTTTCCTTCAATAAATATCAATTTTAATTCATTTGTAGAATTTTGAAAGTGTTGGAGGGTGAAAATGTGGAAAAATATGAAAAAAAATGGAAATTTTACTGATTTTCAACCCTTAACTCATTCATTTCATCCCTATATAATCAAAAATCATTTATCCCAACCCTTTTACATCCTTCAACCCCCTGAACGTCATTACCAAAGAAAAAACCATTAAAAAAAATTTTCCAAGCCTTTAAAATTGAGAAAATTGAAAATTTTCCTCACTCTTTCCCTACAAATTTCCCATTTCTTTTTTTTCTTCCTCATTAATGGCACGTGTAGACCTAGTTCAAGAAGATAATGATCACTGTGTCACTGAATCCGATGGGCCGTTCCCATTTGACCCGTTGAAGATGAATAGAAAAAAAAAGGAAAGAAAATGAAAAAGAAAAAGACAAGAAAACGTCAAGAAAAAGGGGAAAAAAAGTAAAAAATGGGTCGAACAATTTTTAATGTTATACATTGGGTTTGGACATTAACTATCAGCTGCAAGCCATAAATAAATATCTCACAGTGTCCACCATGGTCTACCAGCCCTTTTATTCTTTCCACTTTTCCGGAAAATGTGTCGGCTTTTATAATAGAAAAACTAACGTTTACCCGCTGACGTTTTTTTTTCTTTCCTTCTATTCTTTCTGGTGTAACTGTTGGGTTTCATAGTTGACCCATCGATTTGGCGTTTGCCCATACGATGAATTATTGCGTCCCTTCTATTTTAAAAACTGAGCTGAATTCTTAAACTCTTTTATATACCATAAAAGTTTCGAGTTGAAAGAATAAAACCACCACCAGCAGGCTGCTGTAAAAAAACTTTAGTTCATTATAAAAAGATACAAAAAATAAGAAAAAAAATGTAAAATGAAAATCAGAATTTTCATATTTTTATTCGTAACAAATTGTCATTTATTGTTAAATTTTTTTGCTTTCTTTTATTTTTTCCATGAGATATTAATTTCACATCATTTTCCCTCTTCTCTTTCGTCTTCTCAACTTCCCATTATCAAAATCCCCATAAGAACGAACAAACAGAGAAAAAAATAAACCCCAACTGATAACCCAACAAAATTCTTCGAACTAAAAATGTTTTATCTCTTAACAAGGAGAAAAAAAAGGATAAAACTTAGAATTTTCCAACGGTTACATAAATATCAACCAAAATTTCCTCATCTATTCCATTATTATCACGTAAAATAAATACAAATATCAAACTAAACATAACCCAACGTAGAAACAACTTAAAAAAAAATCCAACACAAACGAAAATGTGAAATAAAACGAATTGTTCCATGTGTTACATCACCAAAAAATTCATTTTTCTATTTTTTCCCATCTTTATTTACCTATTTAATTCTCTCTTTACCACAAAAATATAAAAAAATAATCCCAATGTAAATATAATAAATTATAATTCAGTTATTTAACAATAAAAGCAACAAATATCAATTTTATCCCAAACATATTTTGTTATTATCCAAAAACTACTCCAAACTTAAAATTTTATTAGTCAGAGTGGAATATTATTGCGTCTACGTTTCAAGGGCCAATTCAAATTTAGAGGTAAATATTTCTTCGTTGCGCAACAAAATTTACGGACGTCCCTATATATATATATATATATATATATATATATTTAGTATTAGGGTTGAAGGTTTCACTCTAAAATCCCTTTGGAAAACCGTAATTATGGTTGAAAATTGTTGAGAAGTATCAAAAGAACAGTGAAAATTACCTGTCTTGTATTTATAATGTCGCAATTGTTCAAGTGTTACTCTGTTGAGTAATTAAGTGGGGATAAGCTAACGGTAAATCACATAGACACAGGTAACAGTAAACCGCGATTATCAAATGCCCTTCAAAAGTGTCTTTTTATAAAATACAATTAAAAATGATAAACAGCAAAATTTAATTTTTATAAAATATTTTTATTGATAAGAATTTATTTTATTATTTTTTCTCATTTTCCTCTCCAACTTTTCAATTACTCACAGCAATTATTATTATTATTATTATTATTATTATTTTTGTTGCTGCTTCTTCCCGCGTTTAATTCATATGAAAAAAAAAAACGCAACGTAGATGTCAGCAGTAACAGGGACAATAAATTCACAGTGGAGTAAAGATTTCTATATTATCATTGGAAAAATAAAATTAAATAAATTGTGAAGAAGTACAGACGACTTCTTTATCGATTGAAAGAACACCATGTGATTATTTTTTATGTGAATCCCCGAATTGTATGGGGGGAATTATTTTTATATGACTATGAGATGATAAATAATGAATAAACAAAAAGAAATGAAAAAGTGAAAGAAGAATAATGGGGAAAAATTCGAATTTAGTTGTAGTTTTGTGCGATCAGTTAATTAATTTATTGATTTATTGATTTATTGAACAATCAAATATTGTTTATGTTAAATTTCTACTTTGATATTATTTTGTATTTAAATATATTTTTACAACGTTTAACTATTTTTAATTTTTCTATTATAAAAACTATTAAACAAATTCCAACACCACCGGCCCAAATTTTAAAAATAAATTCTAAATCTTTCATTCTAATTGCTTTAAATCTTTTATTTATTTTTAAATATTCGACTCTACTAATTCTTTTCATAATTCTACCGTAAACACGTGCATAAACTAAATGACTCAGTCCTGATTCGAACATTCTTGAAACTCCCTGATTAATTCGATCTGCTAAAGGCCAATTATTTCTCATCATAAAAATTCCATACTCTTTGATAACATGTTTTGGTGATAAATGTAACCAATACGAACGATATTTTTTCATAAAACGCATAATTATATAATTATCACTGATATAACAAGCTTGTGAATCTGTTATCAATAATTTCATTCCATCAGGTGCTGAAACATTTAAACAGCGATTTTTTAATTCGTCCGGTACGAATTTTCGCATTCCCAATTCACATAAAATTTTGTAATTTTTAAATTCAATTAAATCATTAAATGTATCCATGTTACGTTTTGGTATCGGAATTGTTAAGAATCCTAAAACTCGTCCACGAAATAAAGATTGGACAATTAGAATGAAGAAAAAAATAACAAATAGAAATATTCTTGATGATGTTGACCTTGATACTCTGATAGAAGCAGCGTCGAATAGTAGTGCAGTTGCTTCAGTAATTCCACGACAGAGTGAAACATTTTTCACTGAATATTTTAATGCAATACCAGTTGATATGATTGATATAAAAATTGATATGAAAAACCAAATGGGAAAGTATTTGATTATTTTTTCGATTATTGTTAAATTGCCACGAGGTTGTGATACGATTTTTAAACCTGATTGAGAGATTACTGATGACATTTTGATGCCTTCTGCATAGGCTGGATAACGTGAATTTAATATTATGTCGTATGTGTGATTTGTTAGGTTTCTTATCATGCCATATATCACTCCATTACCATCAATGTAACCACGGTCAGGATTTGCTATGTAATTTCGTGTTAGGTTGAGTGTTGTGAATAGCATTTTTGTTACTTGATCATCGTCAGAGTTCAATCTGCCCGATAGAGCACTTTCAAATGCTGCTGCACGTATTCCACTGTATCCATCGAGTATCAGTGTCTTGTCGAAGATTAATGATGAGCATATTGAAGGATCTGAAGAGTTGGAGGAATGCAGATTATTGATGAGGGATTTTTTAGTATGGTGGATTATTTTTGTTACCTTTTTTGTATGGATGAATGAAAAGTGTCCAAGGT